>ML662496.1:10668525-10909805 GCA_007570785.1 Antilocapra americana
GAGACAATAAATTCTTAGAGAAGTTACAAAACGTCTTCATTATCCACAGCTAATATCCAACAGACTCATTATGTGAATCACTGTCTATCTGATTATAAAAATCATGAATGAATGAATATATAGTAACATAGGAATCAGACTCAATGGTATCTAATTTCAGAACTCATATGCTTTTTACTTCCCCACACTGTTTATCAAAATCAGGTGGAAAAATATCAAGGAAGGTAGATAGAAGCAGAATGAAAGAAGAAATAATTGGCTCAAGTGAAGCTTGCAGTACTGGTTGGAAGTGATGGGAGGTGGGAGGCATATGACTGAGGTCCAATATAAACAACTATGTGCACACAGTTTCTGAGTAGATTTGGCAAAGAGTAACAGGGAACCCAAGGGCTCTATCGATGTCCTTTGATGTTGTTGACATCAAATCATTTAATCTTCACTAGAAAATATTGCTTCAATCTCAGTTAACAACAGCCAACTATTTTCTCAAAAGAATTAATTTTCAAACCATCATGTGACATATACATTTTGCATCTTCCATCTTAAATCTTTCTACTTGTCAGATGTTTTGTTGTTCTTTTATGAAACAGTCAGTCAGGTGTGGCCACAAGAAGAGATAGAGGAGAGGCTCAGGAAGATGATTTGTTCAGTGCACATATTCTACAGACAGGAGCCACGCCACACAGGGTCACATGGAAATACACAGGCTGGTCAAGAGACCAGAAGACATGAGTTAGGGCAAAGTTTAGATCACAGTCTTTACTGGGTTTCTATGGGAAAGGCAAGACAGGGCAGGGTAAACAGTTTAAGACTGGTTAGCTTGAATCATTCCAGTGTACTGTAAACTCAGGAGGTAACCCCCAGTTGTCTGGATCCTGGCCCTGGGATGCTTAAGGCAGAGGAGTATCGCCTCCTGGGATGGACAAAACAGATTTTGGAGGGACAGCTCTGGAGGAAGTAATTTGTATACCAAAGGCATGTTCCTCACTGAGCACTTTGCCATCTCTAGGAATTGGCTAGCCCCAGGAGAGGCAGACTCCCCAGCCAGAAAGATTTTTTTCACAATGTTAAAACAGCATAACATATAGAAATTATATATTTATAACTATTATATGCCTATACAATAGTTAACTTTTTAGTTGCATATTCAGACATCAAACTATTTTTTCATATATGATCTGAAAAAGATATCTTAAAACAAAGTCATCTATAAATGAAACTGATTTACCCAACTATCCATACAATAAGTCTGAAATTATGTACTAAAGCAGCTAATTTGTGGAATTCCCTGGTGATCCAGTGGTTAGGGGTCTGCCTGTCAATGCAGGGGACATGGGTTTGATCCCTGATCCGTGAAGATCCCACATGCTGCAGGGCAACTAACTCCATGTGAAACAACAGTTGAACCCAAGCTCTAGAGCCTATGCTCCAAAACAAGAGAAGCTACCACAGTGAGAAGCCTGGGCACTGCAACTAGAGAAAGCCCACTCACAGCAATGAAAATCCAGTGCAGCCAAAAGAAAAAAGAAAATAAAAGTAAAATAAATCAGCTAATTTCCAAAGGCAAAAAGCTGAATAATTCAAGTATTATTTTTTCTTTTGACAAAAATTTATGAAACCTTTTCTAATTAGGACTCCTTTTATGTGTGCCTTGTTTTATAAATATTTCTATATCCTTTATTCTTGGCATTATTTCTCTGTTAATATTATGGTGAGTTGTCAGGACTTGCTTTGGAAGGGCTCAGGGAAATGAGAGCATCATTTCCTCCTATGGAAAGGAGGTGATCAGGACCCCAAACCTCAGGATCGATCAGATGATCAAATCTCACTAACTGCTCAACCTTTTCCTTATTGAGACAGGTTTTGTCAAAGCTGCTGCTCTTTCAGGGTGACAGAATGTGACCTCCACCAAACTCAGGAGAATTCAAGACAAATTGAAATTTCAGGTAATTTCTTTCAAGTTAGAAATGTAACAAAAGACTTGTGCTGATAAAGAGGCTCTCATGCAGGATCAGAGCGATTAATCTCTAAACCCCAACTGAACAAAACGTATTATTCTTCTAAAATGCAATATCCTATTAGTGATGGAGCAAATATTCATGTTTGTGAAGATACTAGAGACTGGTATCATTTGAACCTTGATTATTAAACATGTACCCATTTATTGAGTAACTTCTAGATCTAATTCCCTGGATTAGATATGAAAAGGGATAGGAAGATACTTCCCAAGTGGCACAGTGGTGAAGAATCCACCTGCCAATGTAAGAGACACAGGAGATGCAGGTTCCATCCCTGGGTCGAGATGATCTCTTGGAGTTGGAAATGGCAACCTGCCCCAGTATTCTTGTCTGGAAAATTCCATGAACAGAGGAGCCTCCTTGGTGCTTTTCAAGTAATTAGTGGTTACTCTCCCCAGAGCACATCATCTATGCTAAAAGATGATGCTGTGATGCTGTGAAAGTGCTGCACTCAATATGCCAGCAAATTTGGAAAACTCAGCAGTGCCCACAGGACTGGAAAAGGTCAGTTTTCATTTCAATCCCAAAGAAGAGCAATGCCAAAGAATGCTCAAACTACTGCACAATTGCACTCATCTCACATGCCAGTAAAGTAATGCTCAAAATTCTCCAAGCCAGACTTTAACAGTATGTGAACCGTGAATTTCCAGATGTTCAAGCGGGATTTAGGAAAGGCAGAGGAACTAGAGATCAAATTGCCAACATCCGCTGGATCATCGAAAAAGCGAGAGAGTTCCAGAAATACATCTATTTCTGCTTTATTGACTATGCCAAAGCCTTTGACCATGTGGAGCACAACAAACTCTGGAAAATTGTTAAAGAGATGGGAGTACCAGACCACCTGACCTGCCTCTTGAGAAATTTGTATGCAGGTCAAGAAGAAACAGTTAGAACTGGACATGGAAAAACAGACTGGTTCCAAATAAGGAAAAGGAGTATGTCAAGGTTGTATATTGTCACCCTGCTTATTTAACTTATATGCAGAATACATCATGAGAAATGCTGGGCTGGATGAATCACAAACTGGAATCAAGATTGCCAGGAGAAATATCAATAACCTCAGATACGCAGATGACACCACCCTTATGGTAGAAAGTGAAGAAGAGCCAAAGAGCCTCTTGATGAAAGTGAAAGGGGAGAGAGAAAAGTTGGCTTAAAACTCAACATTCAGAAAACTAAGATCATGGCATCTGGTCTCAGTTCATGGGAAATAGATGGGGGAACAATGGAAACAGTGACAGAATTTATTTGGGGGGGGCTCCAAAATGACTGCAGATGGTGATTGCAGCCATGAAATTAAAAGACACTTGCTCCTTTGAAGAAAAATTATGACCAACCTAGACGGCATATTAAAAAGTAGAAACATTACTTTGCCAACAAAGATCTGTCTAGCCAAAGCTACAGTTTTTCCAGTAGTGGGTGTGAGAGTTGGACTATAAAGAAAGCTGAGAGCCAAAGAATTGATGCTTTTAACTGTGGTGTTGGAGAAGACTATTGAAAGTCCCTTGGACTGAAAGCAGATCCAACCAGTCCATCCTAAAGAAAATAAATCCTGAATATTCACTGGAAGGATTGATGCAGAAGCTGAAACTCCAATATTTTGGCTGCCTGTTGGGAAGAACTGATTCATTTGAAAAGACTCTGATGCTGGGAAAGATTGAAGGCGGGAGGAGAAGGGGACAGTGGAGGATGAAATGGTTGGATGGCATCACTGACTCAATGGACATGAGTTTGAGTAAATTCCAGGAGTTGGTGATGGACAGGGAGGCCTGGCATGCTGCAGTCCATGGGGTCACAAAGAGTCAGGCATGACTGAGTCACTGAACTGAACTTCCCGAAGTGCTCATGTTCTGTCTTAGTATTTGTCTTCCCTTCTACTCTTCCCCAGATAGAATGTGAGCTTTCCTGTCACATTCACCCTTTGGCTAATGCTTCCTCCACTGCAACCCCATAGACAGCTTACAGCATACATGCTGCCATCGGGCTCATAGTAACTGTTGAATAACTGAATGTAGAGATGGTTGAATGAATTGGAGGCACACAAAACTACACAAGTACAGATTATTCTACTCAGTGGGGTGACTCTCAATCTTACATGTCTGTTTCTATCTCAGTGACATTTTCCTTCTGCCTCAGTGTTCCCAGTTTCTAAGCACTACAAATTGTCCCTGGCTGGATTGCTAAGCTTAGCTGGACAAATGAAGAAAGGCATGCTAACTGCCCTCTGAAATTGTATTCAAGACCAGAGTTGAAGCAATAGCAGTTTTACAGAACCAGAAAGCTGGTATTGTACTAGATGGGACAAGTTTTGATACTTCAGTTTTTAAATGATTCTTTTTGGCTATAATAGTCCCCCAGATGGAGGACTCCACCAAGATAACTTGTGTTAATGGCTTAGATTTCAAGCTAAGAGAATTAAAGTGTTCACATTTCAACCTTGGTTGGGTTAACATCCTGTCTACCTAAATGTTTTGGCTCTTCATTGAACAGCTTGCGTAGCCCGTATGGTTACCATGGAAGTGGTGTTAGACTGAATGCCATTTAAATCTTCTAAATCCCTGTTAAAGGATTTCATCCCACTCTGTTTCCTCCAACAAAATAAAATTTAAACGATGGCAATCGGTTGGTAACTCAGAAAAAGCTATTGATTTTTCAATTTCTCAATTTGTAAAACAGAAATGTGATTTATTTTTACATAACATTTTGCTAAGAATCTTGCCAGTAATCAGGTTTTGATGTCTATAAAATACACTGAATTCCTTAGAACTAAAGCTATCTGACATTTCTCTCTAATTTGATATTTTTAAGTTTAATTAATTTAAGATATCTATAATGAAACATGCCAATAATTCCTGCTAGTTCTGCTAAGTGAGTACATTTTTCAGCCTCTTCAATTTAAAAAGAAAATAAATTAGAAGACGAAATCTTGATGGCTTTTCCCCCTCTGGATTAGAAAGGACAGTTCTCTGTTGTTATTGCAGTTCTTTCTTTGGCCTTAATCATTGATTCATCTTTAATTTATCAGATGGCATTTTCCCAAGGGATCTAAGCTACTGCTTTTTTGGGAGTGAGAGATTTGTAATTTTTCCTCTCTATTTTCAAAACTATGCAATTATTCACACAGAAACTAATAAACAATGTTGTATTGGTGCACATCTCAGCTTTACTGGTTGGAAAAGTCTGCCCTAAAAACAGTACAAACACATGGTTTGTGGGAGGACATGTTTGGCCTCCATTATGTTAACAGTAGAATGCCAAGACGTTTTCTTTGAGATCAAGTAAGGAATCTATCATCTATGCATGCATCTGAGCCTTTTTAAATACATTCTTATTTCAACCTATTACTGAATCTTAAAGTAATAACATTTCCATAATTTCAATATCCATTATGTAAAGTTCTAGTACCACTTACTCGTTTTACATTTTTCTTCTTTTAAATCCCAAAGGATGCCTCCCGTCTAGTTCTACAGGAATCAGTGAACAATCCATGTAAGTTACCCTTTTCAGATCTTTCATATTATAAATTTTGATAAAAGCCCTTTCTTACCTTTGAACTAAAATGTTCTACTTATTTAGTATATCTCATATTCACTGTCATTGATGAATGACCTGCTATCTACCAACACAGTAGCCCTTTTCAGTAATCATTCTTTTTATTTCTCTGCCACATATGACATTGCTAATCATATTCTGTTTCTTTCAGTTCTTTCCTACCTTGACTACCCTGACACATGACATTTCCTAAATGTTTGTACTGCTCTTCATTCCTCATGCTGTAAATATTTTTTTTCTCTTCTCGGCTTCAGCTCTTGCTCTGTGAAATCTAAATTTAGACTTTCACCGCCAATCTTCTCAGCCACTTTTAGTCCCTCTAATATGTTTCTAACTCTAACTTCAGGGCACAATCTAGAATGCCTTTTTTTCCTGATAATTCAAAAAATCCAGAATCAGAAATGAAATACTTCAGATTTTAAATAATATAAGTATATTATTTTATTATATCCTCTCGTGTCTCTACTGACACATGAAACACTTTACATCCCTAATGACCTCAATAATCCAAAGTTTATAGGCAAGTTTATCTTTCCATATTTGGTTGAGTGCTCACTGTAGAATATTACCTTCTTTTTCTGGGTCATTTACAAATGTGTTAAAATAAATTTCAGCACCAGTCTTTAGGAAATTTCACAGCTTGTGTGTTTCCAAGTTACATTTGCTTTCTAAAAAGCAGAAATGTAAAGCTCAGCTAGTTTCATTAATTAGTTAATTGACTTCCTTGATCATGTAACCACTAAAGTACAGACCTTGCCTAAGATGGTCCATGCTCTCTCTGGTGGTGGTGGTTTAGTCACTAAATCTGGTCTGATTCTTGCAATCCCATGGACTGTATGTAGCCCACCAGGCTCCTCTGACCATTGGATTTTTCATTCAAGAATACTGGAGTGGTTTGCCATTTACTTCTCCAGGGAATCTTCCCAACCCAGGGATCAAACCTGGGTGTCCTGCACTACAAGCAGATTCTTTACCGACTGAGCTACCAGGGCCCAATTTCCTACAATATTCCTATTCTACTTTATCATTACACTAGAGATACTTTATATAGAAAGCTTTTTTAAAATACAATCTCTTGTTTATTTCTCATATGCATTCCTAAAGTCTATTATTAAAGAAAATACAACAACAACATGCAAAAGCAATATAAAACTTCTAAAGAATTTTAATGGTTACTATAATATCATTATGCATAACAATGAATAAAATTTGATTTATTTATATTAAACTTTAATTATATTAAAATGGAAATATGAAATGCAGATTGCTATATTTACTAATCAAGTCAGCCTTAGTGAGACAGAATGAGAGGCCATGGGGTTTGGCAGAGGTTTGAACATCATGAATTTCAAAGAATATCAAAGAATATGAAACCTCACTCCAAAAATACCTAAATAAATTTCTGTCCATTCTATAAAATAAAGGCTGTTTCAATATGCATTTGATGTAACTATCATCATCCTATCTGGAGAAATAGTTTCATATTCATGTTTTCTTTGTCCCCTATTCCAAATCATAACTACAGCTTAAATTGCATAAGAGTTTACCAAGAAATAAATGATTCTTAGTTTTTTCATTGTGACCATTAAGGAATAACTGTTCATTCTCAGTAAAAACTCTAGTAGTTGTATGTGTACATAGGTGGTGTATATTAACAACCTGATTCTAAAATTTAACTTGAAATACAATCAGTCCATAGCAATAATAATTATTGAAAAAGAATAAAGTTAATTGACCTATACTACTAGATATGAAGACTTATTATAAGGTTATGTAATTGCCACATTATTTATATATAGAGAGGTTCCACTACCATTCACTGAGGAAAGGGTAATCATTTCAATATGATGCTGGGTTAATTTGTATTTATATGGGTAAAAATGAACTTTGACCTCTATCTCATACTGTACATAAAAGTCAATTTCAGATGGGTCATATACTTAAGTGTGAAGAATAAGATTTAAAACTTCATAGAAGAAAAACTAAAAGAATATATTTGTGCCTTCAAAACCAACAATGACTTTTGAGAAATCACAAATGTAAAAAAAGAAAAAGGTCACAAAGTACAGGAAACATTAACCATTTAAAAAAAGACAAACAGTATTCTATTAAGAATGTGTTTATGATGTGTTTCTTTCTAATAAGAAATTAGAAAGGCAAGACACAGAGTAAGGAAAGTTATTTGTAACATACATCTGACAAAGATCTCATATCCAGAGCAAAGAATTTCTAAACGATTTTGCTGTTCACTTTCTACATGACTTGTCACTAAGTCGTGTCTGACTCTTTTGTGACCCTATGGACTGTAGCCCTCCAGGCTCCTCTGTCCATGAGATTTCCTAGACAAGAATACTGGAGTGGGTAAGCATTTCCATCTTCAGGGATTAAAAAAAGATGCAAAAAAGATTTTTAAAAATCCAATTTTGAAACATGGGCAACACATTTGAACAGGTATTTTACCAAACAGCATATACAAATGGCCAATAAGTTTATGAATATGTCACTAGTCATGAGAGAAATGCAAATTGAAGGCATAAAAGATACCATTTCACCTGCCAAAACAGTTAAAATTTAAAAGACTGGCAATTCTAAGTATTGATGTGAATCTAGAGTAATCAGAACTCTGAGACTGTTGATGGGACTGTCAATCAGAACCACCACTTTGTTAACTCTTTAGCAATATTTGCTACAGTTAAGCATACCTACCACGTGACCCAGCAACTCAATTCCCAGTCATATACCCAGTATAAAGTGAGTGTATATGTTCAGCAAAAGATATATCAAAAATATTCATTTCAGTTTTATTCATAATGACCAAACTAGAAAAAAATCCAAATGTCCTTCAACAATTGACTGGACAAATAAATTGTAGTATATTCATATAATGAAACACTATGTATTCATTAAAAAAATATAGTATAGCTAATGTGCAAAAATATGGATTAATTTAGTAGGCATAATGTAGTAAAGCCAGACAAAAAGAATTCCTATGAAGTTCAAGAGCAGAACTCTTCTGCTCTACAGAGATTGGACTTGAATACTGATAGTTTATTGGTAGGAAGATAATGACTGGAAGAGAATACAAAGGAATCTTCTGGGGTGGTGGAAAAGGTCTCCCCTTTGATCTGGGTGATAGTTACCTGAGTGTACATATATTTTAAAAATTCGTTGAACTATACACTTCAGATTTGAGTACTTTACTGCATGTGCATTATACTCAAAAATAAAGGAAGAAAGTTAAGAGAGGGAACAGAGGAAGAGGGAGGAGAAATAAAGGAGGAAGAGGAGCAGGAGCAGAAATAATAATGTGAACATCAATTCAACCAGCTATATTTTTGAGACTATAGATATTTGCTTCATAGAATCATCTTTAATGGCTTTGTTAGTTTGGTTTTAATAACCAAAAAAGAAAATTTAACATAGGAAACCAATCCTTTTACTTCTTTGATTAGAAAACAAGGTAAAGTCACAGACTATAGCCTAATTATTTGTAATGATTTAATTTACCATTATCTATATTTTTATTGAAAGTTATTTTACAATTTTTCTTCTTGCTTAATTCTCACTTCATGTATTTAAATGTTTAATTCTTTTTATAATTACCAATTAAAAAAAAACCCTCATAGCTCAAAGGTATATTACACATAGATAAAGCACATTATTAGAGAAAACAATAAGCAAATTTTAAATAACTAGTGTTTTTATTTATTAAGCTATACAGTTTTCTAGAAGTGAACATTTGCTGCATTTTTATTCAGGCTTATTTGTAATATCAAAGTAATAATAAATCAGTTACAAATAAACTAATGCCTTTATGTGATATTAGTTATAAAATTTTAAAAGTATGCTGTTAATAATTATGGATTGAATAATCTATAATCTAAATGGCATTGCTTAATATGATAAGCAATGATTGACACATGATTTTAGTGCATTCTTTTTTTCCTTTTTATTTTTTAATTGAAGGATAATTGCTTTACAGAATTTTGTTGTTTTCTGTCAAACCTCAACATGAATCAACCATTGGTTATCCCCTCCCTTTTGAACCTCCCTCTCATCTCCCTTCCCATCCCACCCCTCTAGGTTGATACAGAGCCCCTGTTTGAGTTTCCTGAGCCATACAGCTAATTCCTGTTGATTATCTATTTTACATATGGTAATGTAAGTTTCCACGTTACTCTTTCCATACTTCTCACCCTCTCCTCCCCTCTCCCCATATCCATAAGTCTATTCTCTGTGTCTGTTTCTCCATTGCTGTCCTGTAAATAAATTCTTCAGTACCATTTTTCTAGATTACATATATGTGCATTAGAATATGATATTTATCTTTCTGTTTCTGACTCACTTCACTCTGTATAATAGGTTCTAGGTTCATCCATCTCATCAGAACTGACTCAAATGCACTCCTTTTTAATCAATTCTTTAGACTCTTTTGCTGGCAGATACATTAAATCTTTGTACTTGGATATTTGAAAATAAACAGTAAAAATTTCTTTACAAGGAATGAGTATCATATATAGTTTTAAATAAGTAGTGTGAACCTAAAGTGGTGAGAATAGTCAATTATTAATAACACTGGTCCCTATCTTAAAAAAAAAAATTCTTTCTCAATTTCTTACTTAGAGCAACATGGCCACTGAGCACTATAGGATATACACTGACTGCCTTTGTTTTAGAGTATCTCTTTTGAGCACATTTGTATGGAGAACAGCCTTAAAAGAGAGTCTCCCCACAGGGCAGCTGCTGCTTCTGCTAAGTTGCTTCAGTCGTGTCTGACTCAGTGAGATCTTACAGACAGCAGCCCACCAGGCTCCCCTGTCCACCAGATTCTCCAGGCAAGAATACTGGAGTGAGTTGCCATTTCCTTCTCCCTCTACAGGGCAGAGGGAAGGCTTATTTACCGTCCTGTATATTTCTTCCTTAAAAGAAATGGAGTAGCCATCATAGTCAAAAAAACGTCCAAAATGCAGCACTTGGATGCAGTCTCTAAAACGACAGAATGATCTCCATTCGTTTCCAAGGCAAACCATTCAATATCACAGTAATTCAACTCTATGCCCCGACCAGTAATGCCAAAGAAGCTGAGCAGTTCTATGAAGACCTACAAGACCTTCTGGAACTAACACCCAGAAAAGATGTCCTTTTCATTGTAGGGGAATGGAAAGCAAAAGTAGGAAGTCAAGAAATACCTGGAGTAACAGGCAAATTTGGCCTTGGAGTACAGAATGAAGCAAGGCAAAGGCTGAGAGTTCTGCTAAGATAACGCATTATCATAGCAAACATCCTCTTCCAACAACATAAGAGAAGACTCTACACATGGACATCACCAGATGATTGACGCTGAAATCACATTGATTATATTCTTTGCAGCCAAAGATGGAGAAGCACTATACAGTCAGCAAAAACAAGACCAGGAGCTCAGATCATGAACTCCTCATTGCCAAATTCAGACTGAAATTGAAGAAACTGGAGAAAACCACTAGACCATTCAAGTATGACCTAAATCAAATCCCTTATGGCTATACAGTGGAAGTGAGAAATATATTTAAAGGACTAGATCTAATAGACAGAATGCCTGATGAACTATGGATGGAGGTTCATTACATTGTACAGGAGACAGAAATCAAGAGCATGCCCAAGAAAAATAAATGAAAAAAAAATGGCTGTCTGAGGAGGCCTTACAAATAGCTGTGAAAAGTTGGGAAGTGAAAAGCAAAGGAGAAAAGGAAAGATATTCCAATCTGAATGCAGAATTCCAAAGAATAGCAAGGAGAGATAAGAAAGCCTTCCTCAGTGATCAGTGCAAAGAAATAGAGGAAAACTATAGAATGAGAAAGACTAGAGATGTCTTCAAGAAAATTAGAGATACCAAGGGAACATTTCATGCAAAGATGGGCTCAATAAAGGACAGAAATGGTAGGGACCTAACAGAAGCAGAAGGTATTAAGAAGAGGTGGCAAGAATACACAGAAGAACTGTACAAAAAAGATCTTCATGACCCAGATAATCACGATGGTGTGATCACTCACCTAGAGCTAGACATCCTGGAATGTGAAGTCAAGTGGGCCTTAGGAAGCATCACTATGAACAAAGCTAGTGGAGGTGATGGAATTCCAGTTGAGCTATTTCAAACCCTGATAGATGATGTTGTGAAAGTGCTGCACTCAATATGCCAGCAAATTTGGAAAACTCAGCAGTGCCCACAGGACTGGAAAAGGTCAGTTTCATTCCAATCCCAAAGAAAGGCAATGCCAAAGATTGCTCAAACTACCACACAATTGCACTCATCTCACACACTAGTAAAGTAATGCTTAAAATTCTCCAAGCCAGGCTTCAGCAATACTTGAGCCATGAACTTCCAGATGTTCAAGCTTGTTTTAGAAAAGGCAGAGGGACCAGAGATCAAATTGCCAACATCCGCTGGATCATTGAAAAAACAATAAAGTTCCATAAAAGTATCTATTTCTGATTTACTGAGTATGCTAAAGTCTTTGACTGTGTGGATCACAATAAACTGTGGAAAATTCTGAAAGAGATAGGAATACCATATCACCTGACCTGCCTCTTGAGAAACCTGTATACAGGTCAGGAAGCAACAGTTAGAACTGGACATGGAACAACAGACTGGTTCCAAATAGGAAAGGGAGTACGTCAAGGGTGTAAATTGTCACCTTCCTTACTTAACTTATATGCAGAGTACATCATGAGAAATGCTGGGCTGGATGAAGCACAAGCTGGAATCAAGATTGGCAGGGGAAATATCAATAACCTCAGATATGCAAATGACACTACCCTTATGGCAGAAAGTGAAGAAGAACCAAAGAGCCTCTTGATGAAAGTGAAAGAGGAGAGTGAAAAAGTTGGCTTAAAACTCAACATTCAGAAAACTAAGATCTTGGCATCCAGTCCCATCACTTCATGGGAAATAGATGGGGAAACAGTGGAAACAGTGGCTGACTTTATTTTTCTGGGCTCCAAAATCACTGCAGATGGTGATTGCAGCCATGAAATTAAAAGATGCTTACTCCTTGGAGGGAAAGTTATGACCAACCTAGAAAGCATATTAAAAAGCAGAGACATTACTTTGCCAATAAAGGTTCGTATATTCAAGGCTATGGTTTTTCCAGTAGTCATGTATGGATATGAGAGTTGGACTAGAAAGAAAGCTGAGTGCTGAAGAATTGATGCTTTTGATCTATGGTGTTGGAGAAGACTCTTGAGAGTCCCTTGGACTGCAAGGAGATCCAACCAGTCAATCCTAAAGGAGATCAGTCCTGGGTGTTCATTGGAAGGACTGATGTTGAAGCTGAAACTCCAATACTTTGGCCACCTGATGCAAAGACCTGACTCATTGGAAAAGACTCTGATGCTGGAAAAGATTGAGGGCAGGAGGAGAAGGGGAAGATAGAGGATGAGATGGTTGGATGGCATCATCGACTCGATGGCCATGGGTTTGGGTGGACTCCAGGTGTCAGTGATGGACAGAGAGCCCTTGCGTGCTGAGGTTCATAGGGTCACAAAAAGTCGGACATGACTGAGCAACTGAACTGAACCTATAATGACAGTATATATAAAGATAATGCCTCCCTCCAAGGTGATAATGTCTCCCTCCAGAGTCCTTGGACAGCAAGGAAACCAAACTAGTCCATCCTAAAAGAAATTAACCCTGAATATTCATTGAAAGGACTGATATTGAAGCTGAAGCTCCAATATTTTGGCCACCCGATGGGAAGTACTTACTTATAGGAAAAGACTCTAATGCTGGGGAAAATTGAGGGCAAAAGAGGGCAGTCAGAAGATGAACTGGTTGGATCATCAATTCAATGGACATGAGTCTGAGCAAACTCCAGAAGATAGTGAAGGACACGGAAGCCTGGCATGCTGTAGTCCATGGGGTAACAAAGAGTCAGACACTGCTGAGCCACTAAACAACAACCAGGGTGAAATTCTGTCACGTTTGCTTTTATCTTATTATAAAAGATTCATGTCCTTTGAATTCAGAGTTGTTCATCTCTGGGCCATAAGCCCATTGATTACACAGTGTCTACCTGGGTCTTTACAGCACATGGCAAACCAAGGCAAACATAAAGCTCACATTAATTTCCATACTGTGAATAATAAAGTCCTTTTCTCTGACCCAGGCATCTTGAAGGGTTCCTTGATAGCTCAGATGGTAAATCATTTACCTGCAATACAGGAGACCTGGGTTTGATCCCTGGGTCAGGAAAATCCCCTGGAGAAGGAAATGGGTACCCATTCTAGTATTCTTGCCTGGAGAATTCTATGGACAGAGGAGCCTGGTGGGCTACAGTCCATGGGATCCCAAAGACTCAGACATGACTGTGTGACTAACACACATACTGGAGTCTTGAATCTGTTTTATTTCTCTGTCTAGAAACTGTAGTAGACTGTAGGCTTCTTGACTATCAATAGTTTGTTGCTTAAGCACGTATTACACAATCAAGGGTAAGCTCCTGCTTCATTAAATTTTTCACTATTCCATGGATGTCACCAATCTTTTAACTACTAGAAGCTTCTGTATAAGTATTTCTTTCCCCTAGAACACCCTGCTCCATGTAGCTGGCCAGAAATACATACTGAGAGATTGCCATGGGCCACTTGGTGTGCTAAATGGTAACAAGACCATTCTTACTCTCATGGAAAATTTAATCTGGAGCATCCTCTGGTTTAGTAAACTCTGCTTTGCCCTTTAAGACTGAACTCAAGGGGTTTCCCTGGTGGTCCAGTGGTTGGGAGTCCGCCTTCCAGTGCAAGGAACACCAGTTCAATCCCATATGGTAAGAGCCTAATATGCCCCAGGGCAGCTAAGCCCATGCACCACAACTACTGAGCCCACACGCCCTAGAGCCCACACTCTGTAATGGGAGGCCCATGCACCACAGCCTCTGCTCAGCTCAACTTGAGAAAGCCTGCATAGTGAGGAAGACCCAGAGCACCCAATAAATAAATAAATAAATAAATATTTTTTTAAAAAAGACAACTCAGGATAATAGGCTCCCTGGAGCCTATTATCCTGAGTTGTCTTTTTCCAGAGTGAAGTAAGCCAGAAGGAAAAACAACAATACAGTATACTAACGCATATATATGGAATTTAGAAAGATGGCAGCGAGAACCCTGCATGCGAGACAGCAAAAGGAACGCAGACGTATAGAACAGACTTGTGGACTCTGTGGATGAGGGCAAGGGTGGGATGATATGGGAGAATGGCATTGAAACATGTTAATTATCATATGTGAAATCAATCGCCAGCCCAGGATTGATGCTTGGGGCTGGTGCACCGAGATTTCCCAGGGGGAGGGAATTGGGAGGGAGGAGGGAGGGAGGGTTCTGGAGGGGGAGCATATGTAAACCCATGGCGATTTCATGTCATTGTATGGCAAAACCAATAAAAAAAAAAAAAAAGACAACTCAAATCTTAGGTCATCTGAGGAACCTTTTCAGTCATTTCTACTCAGTTCCTCCCTCCTCTATGCTTCCATGTGGTATTTGACCCTCATCATGGCTTAACTGCCGATCTCAAGGAAGCGACTATGTCTTATTTATGTTTATCTTCATTACCTGTCTCTATCTCTGACACACACTTGGCACTTCACAAATGTTTAAGGTAGAAAGAAAAGGATGAACAAAAAAGGAGCATATAGACTCTACACACTGTTTGTGGACTGTTCTCAGGCTAAAGAGAAGATTAGGTTGAGGCTTTGACTCATATTTTATTTCATTGGTTTATACTCTGTGCCCTAAATGACTTAGGCATGATTCAAAGCCCAGAGGCAAGGTGCCATGTTGGTACAAGTCCTTACTTTTTACCCAGAGAGTTAGAGATAACCTTTGATTAGGAGAGATAAGCCTTGTATAATGGAAAGGGCATGTGTGTTAAAGGTTGGGCCCCTGGGACTCCAGGGTAAGGGACACTTATTTCATATGAAAACAAAAGTGTAAAGAGATGGAGAAAATTGTTTTTTCCTGGATTTCTCTCTGGAAAAATACTATAAAAGGTTGGAGGAAATTCTTTAATACATTAAGGGGATGAGGGAATAACAAAGTAGCTGATAACAATTACTAGCTTTCTCAAAAAATGGAACATATACTGTGCAGAGCTCTTGTTTCCAAGAGGGGTTATCAGTTTTGAAGCCAAAAGGAGAAAAGTTACTGCTATGAAGAGCATTTCTTCTCCATCTCCTTCCCCCCAGTCTCTCAGCATCTCTGCTAAATAAATGTAGCATAAACAGCTTAAAATTTTCAGTTTGGAGGTGTAGTTGAAGAGAATTGAAGTGGGTGTTTTACTCTGGTCTTACTATTTCGAGAGACATAGAAGTGGCTTCAAATCTTAATTTGGGTAAAGAAGCTTAACCTCTCCAGATAGAACAAACTACATGATTTATAGAGTCCAATACAAGAATAAAATGTGGAGTCACTTGTTTAAAAATATTAAGATTTTCAAACTGGCAAGACCAAGCATTAAGTCAAGCATGGGAGCCTTTTTAAGTGGGGAATCAGTCAACTGCAAAGTTCACATACCCTGTCTCTGAGCTTCAGATGCCTTGTGTGAAAAAGTATTGATAAAAACAACTCCCTTACAGGGTTTTTACAAGGATTACATGAGCTGTTAGGTGAAAAGTGTCCAGTCTATTGTAAACATTCAGCAATTACTGCTTTCCCTTCTTTCCCCTCTCCTTTCTCCTCTCTTTCCCCCACACTCTTCATTGTAATAAGGATAATATATATAATTTTGTTGTTGTTTAGTCAGGGAGCTGCCCCGGTGGCTCAGACAATAAAGAATGTGCCTGCAGTGCTGGACCTCAGTTCAGCTCAGTCTCTCAGTTGTGTCTGACTCTGCGATCCCATGGACTGCAGGACTCCAGGCCTCCCTGTCCATCACCAACTCCCAGAGCTTACTCAAACTCATATCCATTGAGTCAGGGATGCCATCCAATGATCTCATCCTCTGTCGTCCCCTTCTCCTCCCACCTTCAATCTTTCCCAGAATCAGGGTCTTTTCAAATGAGTCAGTTTTTCACATCAGATGGCCAAAATATTGGACTTTCTGCTTCAGTATCAGTCCTTCCAATGAATATTCAAGCCTGATTTCCTTTAGGATGGACTGATTGGATCTCCTTGCAGTCCAAGGGACTCTCAAGAGTCTGCTCCAACACCACAGTTCAAAACCATCAATTCTTCAGTGCTCAGCCGTCTCACATCCATACATGACTACTGGAAAAACCATAGCTTTGACTAGACAGACCTGTGTTGGCAAAGTAATGTCTCTGCTTTTTAATATGCTGTCTAGGTTGGTCATAATTTTTCTTCAAAGGAGCAAGTGTCTTTTAATTTCATGGCTGTAGTTACCATCTACAGTGATTTTGGAGCCCAAAAAAATAAAATCTGTGACTATTTCCATTGTTTCCTCATCTGCTTGCCATGAAGCAATGGGACTGGATACCATGATCTTAGTTTTCTGAATGTTGAGTTTTAAGCCAACTTTTTTACTCTCCTCTTTCACTTTCAAGAGGCTCTTTGGTTCTTCTTCACTTTCTGCTATCAGGGTGGTATCATCTGCATATCTGAGGTTATTGATATTTCTCCTGCCAATCTTGATTCCAGCTTGTGCTTCATCCAGCCCAGCATTTCTCATGATGTATTCTGCACACGGGGTCAGGAGTTTCCTTGGAGAAGGGAATGGCTACCTTCCAGTATTCTTGCTTGGAGAATTCCATGGACAGAGGAGCCTGGCAGGCTACAGTCCACAGGGTGGCAAAGAGTCAGATAGGACTGAGTGATTAACACTTTCACGTAGTCAGTAAGTTGTGTCTGACTCTTTGCCACCCTGTGGACTGTAGTCCAGGCTTCCCAGGTGACACTAGTGGTAAAGAACCAGCTGTCAATGCAGGAAACATAAGAGATGTAGGTTCGATTTCTGGGTCAGGAAGATCCCTTGGAGGAGGATGCAGCAACCCATTCCAGCATTCTTGCCTGAAGAATCCCATGGACAGAGGGGTCAAGTGGCTATGGTCCATAAGGTGGCAAAGAATCAGACACAACTGAAGTGATCTAGCATGCACACAGGGACTATAGCCCACCAGGCTCCCTGTCTACGGGATTTCCCAAGCAAAAATACTGGAGTAGGTTGCCATTTCCTTCTCTAGGGGAATATATTAAATACACCTATGCTATTGGTTAAATTAAGTGTTAAAGAAACAAATATAATGTCCATGTGGACAATTTTGGGGATAACTTTCTATAATAACAAAGAGAGCACAAGAAGATTGAAATCCATGAATTATCTCAAATCACTTCCTAAGTCATAACATAAAATTTTCCCCATCAATTAGTTTTAATGAGAATTAATAGGAATCAATTTTTCTAGTGCCATATTTTACAATCACACAATGTAGTGCTGAAAATAGAATAAAGATCTTTTCTTAGTTCAATTCCATATACATTACAGCACTCTGCTTTAATTGTCTTAGAATTCACTGCACATTGACAAAAGAAAGGTATTTCCTGTGGTATATTTTTAACCAAGTATAAATCAAAAAAAATTGTTTTATTTTGTTTATTTTTGTATAGTCAATCCAGACAGTAGCAGAGATACCTTGCATATGAAGTGTCCTAAATATGAAACTTAAGGATTTTATATGAAATTCCCTCTTGAAAATATTGAAAAATGCCAAAGTGTCTGTTATGTAAATTAAATATCAGCCTTGGGCAGCTATGAGTTATGGGTCATTCACATTATACAGTAAAATGTTTTAGTTTCTCTTAACTAGCACAAATTCCCTCTAGACCTAAAGGAAGAGTCACTCACAATCACATATTTAAGTAGAAAAAATGCAAATAACAATTCTTCTGAAACTCAGGCATAATTCCAAAGAATGCATACTTTACAATCTCTGAAAATTTAATTTTCAAGTAAATTTTCTAATATTTTTGTTGTAATTGTCAAAAGAGTTGATGCTTTCTTTTAAAATGCTCTACCTAAAAATGATGTGATATAAAACTAAATTAAATTTTAACAGAATTTAAAAATATACAACCTTTATTTCAGTTTATAACATAGTTCTTAGGGTAAGGATGGACTGGGAGTTTGGGATTAGTAGATGCAAACTATTACACATAGAATGGATGGATAACACAGCCTAACCACATAGCACAAGGAACTATAGTCAGTGTTCTGGGATAAATCATGATGGAAAATAATGTAGAAAAAGAATGTATACATATATACACTTCCAATGTTAAATATTGTAATAAGTGCTTTAAATACTCAGCTGTTGGTACTTAACTGTTTCCATCTAATTTGTTTTATTACTTAAAATTGTAAAAAAAAAAAATCAGAACGTTTTCAATTTTCTTCTCAATCTGATGGAGTGTTTTGGCATATATGTGACCAAGGTCTAAATGTAAAGGAAAACTACAGTCAATTCTCTTGCTAACTCTGCTTTTTATCTTTTGCCTAAAACTTTTCCATATAAATTTATATGTATCAGGAAGCATATTGTCAAAAAAAGTTCACCCCTAAACAGGGATCTAACTCCAATAACTAAGTAGAAGGTATAGATTATTTACAATGATATTCACTCTTATATAATCTGATATACATAGATAATTATTTCTAAGTTTCGTAACAGATAAACACAGATATTCAGGAAAATAAAACTACATTCTGATGTTAAAGTATCTGAAAAAGCAGAAAAGAAAAAATACACTGAGAAAATTACAAACTTTGTCCCCTCCTGAGTCTCACTTTCTCCTCTAGAATGAGTGGATTGCTGAGAGATGTTCCAGAGTTGACATCCCCTAATGAGATGATTCTACTTGGGCTTTGCCAGTTAATTTTGACAATTCAAAAAGAAAATGCTGCAATTACACCTGGAGTTGCTGCTTTAAAGTCTCAAGTTGGTCATCTGCTGACCACCATAATAACCACCATGTAACACTAACTTCTGAATGACAAGTAAGTGACATAGAGGAAGGAGAAGTAGAAGAAGACTTAATGTGTATGGAGTGCCTACTAGATATTAAGTATCATAGAAAGTGACTTATATTGAGTATTTTATTTAAAGAGAATGAACCCCCAAAGTATCTGAAAGCTAGAACATATACTACCAACTACTTACTTCCAAGATAAAGATGAATGCAGAAATATAGGACAGAGCAATCTAGTGATTTCTTACCCAAGAAATTACAAATAATAAAGAATTATGACTATAATCATCAATGCAGTGTGGTATTAAAGGTGGGATATGTATGTAGATCAATGAAACAGAACAGAGAAACCAGACTAGATCCATAAAAATGTGTTCAACTGATTTTTGACAAATGTGCAAAAGCAATTCAACGAAAAAAGGAGAGTCTTTTCAGTAAAGTTGTTGAAACAATTGGACATAAATCAGTTCAGTTCAGTCACTCAGTTGTATCTGACTCTTTGCAACCCCATGAACTGCAGCACACAAGGCCTATCTGTCCATCACCAACACCCGGAGTCCACCCAAACCCATGTCCATTGAGTCTGTGATGCCATCCAACCATCTCATCCTCTGTTGTCCCCTTCTCCTCCCTCCTTCCATCTTTCCCAGCATCAGGGTCATTTCAAATGAGTCAGCTTTTCACATCAGGTGGCCAAAGTATTGGAGTTTTAGCTTCAACATCAGTTCTTCCAAAGAACACTCAGGACTGATCTCCCTTACGATGGACTGGTTGTATCTCCTTGCAGTGCAAGGGATTCTCAAGAGTCTTCTCCAATACCATAGTTCAAAAGCATCAGTTTTTCAGTGCTCAGCTTTCTTTATAGTCCAACTCTCACATCCATACATGACCACTGGAAAAACCATAGCCTTGTGGTTAGACCAAGAGTTCTGAGCTATGACACCAAAAACAAGGGAAAAAATCAACAACCTAGACTTCATAAAAATTGAAAACTTTTGCTCTATGAAAGACTCTAAGCAGAAGAAAGACAAACCACCGACTGGGCAAAAAATTGTTTGCAAATCACATCTCTAACAAAGGACATGTAAGTCAAATATATGAAGAATTCAATAAACTCTACAGTAGGAAAACAAACAATACAACTAGGAAATGAATAAAAGACTTCAACAGACAACTCACCAGAGAGGATATGCAAATGGAAAATAAGTGCATGAAATGACTGGCCATTAGGGAAATGCAAATTAAAGACATGATGAGCTACCATTACACACCTATCAGAATGACTCAGATGAAATATATTAATATCATGTGCTAATAAGGATGTGGAGCTACTAGATCTTTCATACACTTGTAAGGAAAATATACAATGGCAGAACTAGCCTGGAAAACACCTGAGTGATTTCTTATAAAGTTAAATATTCATTTACCAATGTGCCTGTATGCTACGTCGCTTCTGTAGTGTCCAAATCCTTGTGACCCCATGGACTGTAGGCCACCAGGCTCCCCTGTCCATGGGATTCTCCAGGCAAGAATACTAGAGTGAGTTGCTGTGCCCTCTTCCATGGTATCTTCCCAATCCAGGGACTGAAGCCAAGTCTCTTAAGTGTCTTGCACTGGCAGGCAGGTTCTTACCACTAGCTCCACTTGGGAAGCCCTCACTTACCCATCAGTTCAGTTCAGTCACTCAGTCATGTCTAGCTCTTTGTGACCCCAGGACTGAAGCACACCAGTCTTCCCTATCCATCACCACCTCCCAGAGCTTACTCAAACTCATATCCATTGAGTTGGTGATGCCCTCCAGCCATCTCATCCTCTGTTATCCCCTTCTCCTCCTGCCTTCAATCTTTCCCAGCATCAGAGTCTTTTCAAATGAGTCAGTTCTTTGCATCAAGTGACCAAAGTATTGGAGTTTCAGCTTCAACGTCAGTCCTTCCAATGAATATTCAGGACTGATTTCCCTTAGAATGAACTGGTTGGATCTCCTTGCAGTCCAAGGGACTCTCAAGAGTCTTCTCCAACACCACAGTTCAAAAGCATCAATTATTTGATGCTCAGCTTTCTTGACAACCCAATTCCCACATCCATTACATGACTACTGGAAAAAACCATAGCTTTGACTAGATGGACCTTTGTCAGAAAAGTTATGTCTCTGCTTTTTAATATCCTGTCTAGGTTGGTCATAACTTTTCTCCCAAAAAGCAAGTGTCTTTTGGTTTCAGGGCTACAGTCACCATCTACAGTGCTTTTGGAGCCCAAGAAAATAAAGTCTGTCATTTTTTCCCATTATTTCCCCATTCTACTTGCCATGAAGTGATGGGACTGAATGCCATGATCTTCATTTTTGAATGCTGAGTTTTAAGTCAACTTTTTCACTCTCCTTTTTCACTTTCATCAAAAGGCTCTTTAGTTCTTCTTCCCTTTCTGTCCTAAGGGTGGTGTCATCTGCCTATCTGAGGTTATTGATATTTCTCCTGGCAATCTTGATTCCAGCTTGTGCTTCCTCCAGCCCAGCGTTTCTCATGATGTATTCTGCATATAAGTTGAATAAGCACGGTGACAATATACAGCCTTGACATACTCCTTTCTTAATTTGGAACCAGTGTGTTTTACCATATCTGGTTTAACTCCTTTCCCAATTTGGAACGAGGGTGTTGTCCCATGTCTGGTTTAACTGTTGCTTCTTGACCTGCATATAGATTTCTCAGGAGGCAGATAAGGTCTGATATTCCCATCTCTTTAAGAATCTTCCACATTTTATTGTGATCCACACAAACAAAGGCCCTGGCATAATCAATAAAGCAGGAGTAGATGTTTTTTTGGAACTCTCTTGCTTTTTTGATGATCCAATGGATGTTGGCAATTTGATCTCTCATTCTTCTGCCTTTCTAAATCCAGCCTGACCATCTGGACATTCACAGTTCACATACTGTTGAAGCCTGGCTTGGAGAATTTTGAGCATTACTTTGCTAGTGAGTACGCTTACCGATACAACTCAGCAATTGCACTTTTGAATATTTATCATAGAAAAATGAAAACTTATGTTCACACAAGAACCTGTATGTAAATGCTCAAATGTCCCTCTAGGAATAATGAAACTGCCCATGCTAAAGAGTAAAAAAGGAACAAATTATTGATAATTCAACAATATAGGGGCTTCCCAGGTGGTTCAGTGGTAAAGAATCAGAAGACAGAGGAGATACAGGTTTGACCCCCAGGTCAGCAAGATTCCCTGGAGGAGAAAACGGCAAAACACTCCAGTATTCTTGCCTGCAAAATTCCATGGACTGAGGAATATTTGGGGCTACAGTCCATGGGGTTGCAGAGTTAGACACAACTGAGCATGCACACATGCACACCTCAACATAGATGGAACTCAAAGGCATTATGCTAAGTGAAGAAAGCCAGATGCAAAACCTTAAAGACTGTAGAATTCCATTTATATAACAATGACAGAATGAGAGTGATGAAGGACAGATGAATGTTGGCCACTTTTTAGGATTGTGAAAGGGTGTGACAGTAAAGGGTTAGGGTGAGGGACGTTTTTTATGGCAATGGAAAAATATCCTTATTGTAAAAGTTGTCACAATAGAAATCTGTAATGTGATATAATTTCAAGCATAAGAACATAAGAAAAGAGTATATATAAAAGCTAGTGCAATTTGAATAAGTTCTGTAATTTATTTAATGCTATTATACCAATGATAATTACCTGGTTTGATGATTTAGTATGGTTACTTGAGATGTTTTTAGAGAAAGCCAAGTGAAGGATGCACAGGAAATTTTTGTATTTTTTGCAACCTCTTGTGAGTCTTAAATTATTTCAAAATTTAAAAGTTTTGAAAAGCAATGTATGATTTGATCAGAATATAAATTTACTTCCACCTGCAACTTCAAGGCTATGTGAGTATCTATACTGGTTTTAAAAAAAAAAAGCAACATACATATCTAAGACATTCAAATCCATACTACAATAGATATAGGAAGAGCCAAGGTTTTGGAATGATTTCTCTAGTGAGCAAGTTTTTTAAAAATAATCTTTAAAAATACAGTAAAAAAAAAGAAGAAAGAAAAATTCATTGGCCTGGTGAGAACTGTGGAAGTGAAGGAAGTGAGGAGATTTGACGCTAATACCTGAGTTTACCATTGGAGATAAATTTAGGAAAAACAGACCAAGATAATTACAGTTATCAGGAAAGGTGTAGTGATGAGCTAGATTAGGCAATGAGTTTCATTTAGTGAGATTAAAGCCAAAAGACTACAATTTTACTTCAAACTGCTGTTTTTGTTATTTGCTGTCTTTTTTAAGTTTAATGACTGAGCTACTTTGGAATTTAAAGTTCTAGCCTTTTTTTTATTCTTTCTTCTTTTTTAAAAACATGGAAAGTCTTATTTCATCAGGTGGCAAATTTATGATAAACCATCATTCTTCTCTAAAAATTCTCTCAAAAGTCAAGGAGTCCCTTTGAATTTGGAAGTATATATCCTGTGATCCTTGCAGTGTTCATTCATGTGAAGTTGTTTACAAATTGTTGTAGCATCTTGGATATATATTTGGCCTTGGTTAATGATTTCAAATGATTCTCCTATCTGTAGAGAGTAAAATTCTCCAAAGTTACTATAGGGAAGAAACCTACAATCTCCCTAGATAAGTTTTTTTTAAAGAGGATTTGCTAACATTCTATATTCTCCCTCTAAATTAAAGATTATAAGGCAATGACATCAGAAAATTGGGTATTTGTGACACGGAAGACAAGGATCAGTTCTTGGGTGGATATTCAGTGCACAGATTATAGACACTGATTCAGCCACCATTGCAGTAAATGGACTGCAACTACACATATTTTGAATTATTGAAGCATTGGCTTGAAACTATTCAGTAGATCAGATGTATTGCCTTCCTTTATGAGACTGATGAGAATTCAGCTCTGCTCTCCACACTCCAGTGCAGAGGACTGGAGGGCATTTGGCATGCTGAGAAAGGTCAAAGTAAGCCTATATCAGTTTCTGAACCTAAAAATTCCAAACTCCTTGCAACCGGTGAAAATGAATGAAAAAAAGGTATGTTTTGATGTGTAGCATCCTAAAGACTTGCTAGAGGCAAAAAAGGAAGGAAACTTCTGTGGCCCAGACCAGAAAATGCTTATTTGCCACCTTCCAGAGCACATAAAGGAGCACAGTGCGGTGCACTGTTTCTCTCCTGAAACATTTTTGGATCAAAAATTATATGCAGCTTAAATAATGGAAATCCCAACATAGAAAATCCATTACAGTATTTGGCCCTTCTCTCTGGCAGATAATATAGAAACAAAACAGCAAAGTAATTTTGGTATTCAAATTGATTGTGAAACGGATTTTTCATACAAAAGGATGGAGTCAGATTTCACTGCAGACAAAAGTCAAAAAATTTAGGAAAGGCACTAACTCTGCAGAATATTAGGTTTCTGAGAAAACATCTGCCAATAGTAATGAAATGTATTTAACTCTCAAATTGAGCTTCACTCCAGTCAAACCACGACAGTTCCAAACTGTACAACATGCATTAGTATGTGAGGAATACCCTTGATCAAACATGATGAATGGCTCTTCTTCAAGTTGAAAGAGTGGGAATTTGCTAAGATGGAGATTTTTTTTTTCTTTGCTTATGTGCTTCTTATTAGCATGTCAGGTTGATCAGGACTGGAATTCTACCACTGTCTTTCTTATATATTTTTTTCTCCTTCTTCTGACTTCCTCTTGCATTAGAGATCACAAAGAGCTTGGTATAATTAATAAATAATTTGACTTCCAGAAGAAGGAAATGTGACAGGCAATGTGCTTTTAGGGGCTTCTCTGGCAGCTTAGATGGTAAAGAATCTGCCTGTAATGCAGAAGACCTAAGTTCAATCCTTGGGTAGGGACACACAAACACACACATATAAACACAATTTCTTTCCTTTTTAAAAAATTTCTTTCCTTTGAAATTTTCAGTTTATATCTGAAATTCTGTTTAGTATACTCAGCCAAATTAAATAATAAGGATCAAAATAAAATCTTCCTTTGAGACCCCATAATTGGCAATCTCCTGGAGAAAGGAAGAGTAATATTTATTATCAATAATTTAGAATGCCCATGGTAACAAAAAGGGCTAATTATTTAATCAGGTTTCTATTGCATCCTTTTTATTGATTAATATTTGATAAATATGTAAGAATATATATAACAAATTGCTTATGAGACTCAATGAATTGAACAGTTACTAACCAAGTCCCAGTTTATGAACATTGTCAATAATGTTACATCTCCCTGTGTGTCCCTTCTGTGTACCATGTCTTTGCCTCTCTATTACCCAAAGGGTACCACTATTCTGAAACTTGTGTTTATTTTTCCCTTGCCGCCCCTAATAGTTTTATCACAAATGTATTCAGATCTAAATAATATACTGTTCGATTTCTTAGTTTGGAGACTGTAAAAATTATAATCTAAAGCACACATTCTTCGATGAGTTCCTTTATTTAAGTAACATTTTGTTTCAAGGATCAATTGATGTTTGTGGCATATAATTGTAGATCATTAATTTGCATTACTGCATAAAATCACACTGCCTAAATTTACAATTTAATGATCCTTGATCCTGTCAACAGACATTTGGGACATTCTGTCTCCCAGTTATCCAGACCCTTATCATCATCCACATAAGTTTGGGTAATCCTGACCTCCAATAGGCTAAAAAGTTTCTTCAGTTAGAACAGGATTAGCACCATGATAAATTACATCCCTTTGTAAGAAATAACCCAAGGAAGCACTTTAGCTCCTTCTGATCATGGGATGCTTAGTCTTTGAGTAAGTAGACTGGTTCTAATATTTATTCCTTCTCTTTTTTGTACACAGGTTTTGTAACACTGTATTGTGCTTCACATGTACCTTGGATGAACATGATTCAAGTTTAGAAACCTTGAATGGAGAAATATTTTCCATCCTTGACCACCATAAAAAACAAAATTTTGCCATGGGCAGCAATATGGACGGACTCAGAGGGAATTATGCTATGTGGAATAAGTCAGACAAAGAAAGACA
This sequence comes from Antilocapra americana, assembly GCA_007570785.1. NCBI lineage: Eukaryota > Metazoa > Chordata > Mammalia > Artiodactyla > Antilocapridae > Antilocapra > Antilocapra americana. The sequence continues at coordinate 10,695,096 of ML662496.1, forward strand.
AATACAGTGTGATATCACTTATATGTGAAATCTAAAAAATAAAACAAGTTAGTAAATACTATAAGAAAGAAGCAGACTCACAAACATAAAGAACAAACTTGTGGTTACCAGTGCAGAGTTTAGCCAAACTCATGTCCATTGAGTCGGTGATGCCATCCAACCGTTTCATCCTCTGTCATCCTCATCTGCCCTCAATCTTTCCCAGCATCAGAGTCTTTTCAAACGAGTCAGCTCTTTGCATGAGGTGGCCAAAGTATTGGAGTTTCAGTTTTGACATCAGTCCTTCCAATGAATATTCAGGACTAATCTCCTTTAGGATGGACTGGTTGGATCTCCTTGCAGTCCAAGGGACTCTCAAGAGTCTTCTCCAACACCACAGTTCAAAACTATCAATTTTTTGGCACTCAGCTTTCTTTCTAGTCCAACTCTCACATCCATACATGACTACTGGAAAAACCATAGCCTTGACTAGATGGAATTTTGTTGACAAAGTAATGTCTCTGCTTTTCAATATGCTGTCTAGTTTGGTGATAACTTTCCTGCTAAGGAGTAAGCATCTTTTAATTTCATGGCTACAGTCACCATCTGCAGTAATGTTGGAGCCAAAAAAAATAGTCTCTCACTGTTTCCACTGTTTCCCCATCTATTTCCCATGAACTGATGGGACTGGATGCCATGATCTTAGTTTTCTGAATGTTGAGCTTTAAGCCAACTTTTTCACATCAAGAGGCTCTTTAGTTCTTCATTTTCTGCTATAAGGGTGGCAGTTATTGAGATTTCTCCTGGAAATCTTGATTCCAGCTTGTGCTTCATCCAACCCAGCATTTCTCATGATGTACGCTGCATATAAGTTAAATAAGCAGGGTGACAATATACAGACTTGACATACTCCTTTTCCCTATTTGGAACCAGTCTGTTGTACCATGTCCAGTTCTAACTGTTGCTTCCTGACCTGCATACAGATTTCTCAAGAGGCAGGGCAGGTGGCCTGGATTCCCATCTCTTTCATAATTTTCCACAGTTTATTGTGATTCACACAGTCAAAGGCTTTGGCATAGTCAACTAAAGCAGAAATAGATGTTTTTCTGGAACTGTCTTGCTTTTTTGATGATCCAGCAGGTGTTGGCAATTTGATCCTTGGTTCCTCTGCCTTTTCTAAATCCATCTTGAACATGTGGAAGTTCACAGTTCGTGTATTACTGAAGCATGGCTTGGAGAATTTTGAGCATTACTTTACTAGTATGTTAGATGAGTACAATTGTGCAGTAGTTTGAGCATTCTTTGGCATTACCTTTTTTGGGGATTGGAATGAAAACTGACCTGTTCCAGTCCTGTGGCCACTGCTGAGTTTCTCAAACTTGCTGGCATATTGAGTACAGCACTTTCACAGCATCATCTTTTAAGATTTGAAATAGCGCAACTGGAATTCCATCACTTCCACTAGCTTTATTCCAAGTGCTTCCTACGGCCCACTTGACTTCACATTCCAGAATATCTGGCTCTAGGTGAGTGATCACGCCACTGTGATTATCTGGGTCATAAACATCTTTTTTGTATATTTCTCTGTATTCTTTTTTTTAATTATTTTAATTGTAGGCTAATTACTTTGCAATATTGTAGTGGTTTTCGCCATACATTGACATGAATCAGCCATGGGTATACAAGTATTCCTCATCCTTTATCCCCATCCTACCTCCCTCCCCATCCTATCCCTCAGGGTCATCCCAGTGCACCAGCCCTGAGCACCCTGTCTCATGCATCGAACCTGGGCTGGCAATCTGTTTCACATATGATAATATAGATGTTTCAATGGTAGTCTCTCAAATCATGCCAGGCTCACCTTCTCCCACAGAGTGCAAAAGACTGTTCTTTACATCTGTGTCTCTTTTGCTGTCTATCATATAGGGTCATTGTTACCATCCTTCTAAATTCCATATATTTATGTTAGTATATCATATTGGTGTTTTTCTTTCTGACTTACTTCACTCTGTATAATAGGCTTCAGTTTCGTCTACCTCAGTAGAACTGATTCAAATGCATTCTTTTTAATGACTGAGTAATATTCCATTGTGTATATGTACCACAGCTTCCTTATCCATTCATCTGCTGATGGACATCTAGGTTGCTTCCATGTCCTGGCTATTGTAAGCAGTGCTGTGATGAACATTGAGATACATGTGTCTCTTTCAATTCTGCTTTCCTCGGTGTGTATGCCCAGCAGTGGGATTGCTGGGTTGTATGGCAGTTCTATTTCCAGTTTTTTAAGGAATCTCCACACTGTTTTCCATAGTGGCTATACTAGTTTGCATTCCCACCAACAGTGTAAGAGGCTTCTCTTTTCTCTGCACCTTCTCCAGCATTTATTGTTTGTAGACTTTTTGATAGCAGCCATTCTGACTGGCATGAGATGGTACCTCATTGTGGTTTTGATTTGCACTTCTCTGATAATGAGTGATGTTGAGCATCTTTTCATGTGTTTATTAGCTATCTATTTGTCTTCTTTGGAGAAACATCTGTTTAGTTTTTTGGCTCATTTTTTGATTGGGTGGTTTGTTTTTCTGGAATTGAGCTGCAGGAGCTGCTTGTATATTTTTGAGATTAATTCTTTTTCGGTTGCTTTTTTGGTATTATTTTCTCCCATTCTGAAGGCTATCTTTTCACCTTGTTTATAGTTTCCTTCATTGTGCAAAAGCTTCTAAGTTTAATTAGGTCCTATTTGTTTATTTTTGCTCTTATTTCCATTACTCTGGGAGGTGGGTCATAGGGGATCCTGCTGTGATGTATGTCAGAAAGTGTTTTGCCTATGTTTTCCTCTAGGATTTTTATAGTTTCTGATCTTACATTTAGATCTTTAATCCATTTTGAGTTTATTTTTGTGTATGGTGTTAGAAAGTGTTCTAGTTTCATTCTTTTATGAGTGGTTGACCAGTTTTCCCAGCACCACTTCTTAAAGAGATTGTCTTTTCTCCATTGTATATTCTTGCCTCCTTTGTCAAAGATAAGGTGTCGATAGGTGCGTGCACTTATCTCTGGGCTTTCCATTTTGTTCCATTGATTTATATTTCTATCTTTGTGCCAGTACCATACTGTCTTGATGACTGTAGCATTGTAGTATACTCTGAAGTCAGGCAGGTTGATTCCTATAGATCCACTCTTCTTTCTCAAGATTGCTTTGGCTATTCCAGGTTTTTTGTCTTTCCATACAAATTGTGAAATTATTTGTTCTAGTTCTCTGAAAAATACTGTTGGTAGCTTGATAGGGATTGCACTGAATCTACAGATTGCTTTAGGTAATACACTCATTTTTAATATATTGATTTTTCTGATCCATGAACAAGGTATATTTCTGCATCTATTTGAGTCCTCTTTGCTTTCTTTCATCAGTGTTTTATAGTTTTCTATATATAGGTCTTTTGTTTCTTTAGGTAGATTTATTCCTAAGGATTTTATTCTTTTTGTTGCAATGGTGAATGGAATTGTTTCCTTAATTTATCTTTCTGTTTTCTCATTGTTAGTGTATAGGAATGCAAGGGATTTCTGTGTGTTGATTTTATATCCTGCAACTTGACTATATTCATTGATTAGCTCTAGTAATTTTCTGGTGGAGTCTTTAGAGTTTTCTATGTAGAAGATCATGTCATCTGCAAACAGTGAGAGTTTTACTTCTTCTTTTCCAATCTGGATTCCTTTTATTTCTTTTTCTTCTCTGATTGCTGTGGCTAAAACTTCCAAAACTATGTTGAATAGTAATGGTGAGAGTGGGCACCCTTGTCTTGTTCCTGACTGTAGGGGAAATGGTTTCAATTTTTCACCATTGAGGATAATGTTTGCTCTGGGTTTATCTTATATGGCTTTTATTATATAAAGGTATGTTCCTTCTATTCCTGCTTTCTGGAGGGTTTTTATCATAAATGGATATTGAATTTTGTCAAAGGCTTTCTCTGCATCTATTGAGAAAATCATATGGTTTTTATCTTTCAATTTGTTAATGTGGTGTATCACATTGATTGATTTGTGAATATTGAAGAACACTTGCATCCCTGGGATAAAGCCCAGTTGGTCATGATATATGATCTTTGTAATGTGTTTTTGGATTCTGTTTGCTAGAATTTTGTTAAGGATTTTTACATCTGTGTTCATCAGTGATGTTGACCTGTAGTTTTTGTTTTTTGTGGCATCTTTGTCTGGTTTTGGTATTAGGGTGATGGTGGCCTCATAGAATGAGTTTGGAAGTTTACCTACCTCCGAAATTTTCTGGAGGAGTTTGAGTAAGATAGCTGTTGGCTATCCTCTAAATTTTCGATAGAATTCAACTGTGAAGCTATCTGGTCCTGGGCTTTTGTCTGCTGGAAGATTTCTGATCACAGTTTCAATTTCCATGTTTGTGATGGATCCGTTAAGATTTTCTATTTCTTCCTGATACAGTTTTGGAAAGTTATACTTTTCTAAGAATTTGTCCATTTCTTCCAAGTTGTCCATTTTATTGGCATATAGTTGCTGATAGTAGTCTCTTATGATTCTTTGTATTTATGTGTTGTCTGTTGTGATTTCTCCATTTTCATTTTAGTTTTGTTGATTTGATTCTTCTTCCTTTTTTTCTTGGTGGGTCTTGCTAATGTTTTGTCTGTTTTATTTATCTTCTCAAAGAACCATCTTTTAGCTTTGTTGATTTTTGCTATGGTCTTCTTTGTTTCTTTTGCATTTATTTCTGCCATAATTTTTATGATTTCTTTCCTTCTACTAACCCTGGGGTTCTTCATTTCTCCTTTTTCTAGTTGCTTTAGTTGTAGAGTTAGGTTATTTATTTGTTGTTTCTCTTGTTTCTTGAGGTAAGCTTATATTGCTATGAATCTTCCCTTTAGCACTGTTTTAACTGAATCTCATAGGTTTGGGGTTGTTGTGTTTTCATTTTCATTTGTTTCTATGCATATTTTGATTTCTGTTTTGGTTTCTTCTATGATTTGTTGGTTATTCAGAAGCATGTTGTTTAGCCTCCATATGTTTGTATTTTTAATAGTTTTTTTTTCCTGTAGTTGACATCTAATCTTACTGCATTATAATCCAAGAAAAGATGTTTGGAATGATTTCAACTTTTTTGAATTTACCAAGGCTAGATGTATGACCCAGGATGTGATCTATTCTGGAGAAAGTTCTGTGTGCACTTGAAAAAAAGGTGAAATTCATTGTTTTGGGGTGAAGTGTCCTATAGATATCAATTAGGTCTAACTGGTCCATTGGATCATTTAAAGTTTGTGTTTCCTTGCTAATTTTCTGTTTAGTTGATCAATCCATAGCTTTGAGTGGAGTATAAAGTCTCCCACTATTATTGTTACTGTTAATTTCCCCTTTCATACTTGGTAGCATTTGCCTTACATATTGTGGTGCTCCTATGTTGCATGCATATATATTTATAATTGCTATATCTTCTTCTTGGATTGATCCTTTGATCATTATGTAATGTCCTTCTTTGTCTCTTTTCATGACCTTTATTTCAAAGTCCATTTTATCTGATAGGAGTATTGCTACTCCTGCTTTCTTTTGGTCTCCCTTTGCATGAAGTATCCTTTTCCATACCTTCACTTTCAGTCTGTATGTGTCCCTTGTTTTGAGGTGGGTCTCTTACAGACAGCATATATAGGGGTTTTGTTTTTGTATCTATTCAGCCAGTCTTTGTCTTTTGGTTGGGACATTCAACCCATTTACATTTAAGGTAATTATTGATAAGTATGGTCCTGTTGCCATTTACTTTGTTGTTTGGAGTTTGAGTTTATACACCTTTCTGTGTTTCCAGTCTAGAGAAGATCCTTTAGCATTTGTTGAAGAGCTGGTTTGGTGGTGCTGAATTCTCTCGGCTTTTGCTTGTCTGTAAAGCTTTTGATTTCTCCTTCATATATAAATGAAATCCTTGCTGGGTACAGTAATCTGAGTTGTAGCTTTTTCTCTTTCATCCCTTCAAGTATGTCCTGCCATTCCCTTCTGGCCTGAAGAGTTTCTATTGAAAGATCAGCTGTTGTTCTTATGGGAATCCCCTTGGGTGTTATTTGTTGCTTTTCCCTAGCTGCTTTTAATATTTTATCTTTGGGTTTGATTTTTGTTGATTTCATTAATATGTGTCTTGGGGTGTTTTGCCTTGGGTTTAGCCTATTTGGGACTCTCTGGGTTTCTTGGACTTGGGTGGCTATTTCCTTCCCCATTTTAGGGAAGTTTCCAACTATTATCTCCTCAAGTATTTTCTCAGGGCCTTTCTTTTTGCTTCTTCTTCTGGGACTCCTATGATTCAAATGTTGGGGCGTTTGACATTGTCCCAGAGGTCTGTGAGGTTGTCCTCATTTCTTTTAATTCTTTTTTCTTTTTTCCTCTCTGCTTCATTTATCTCTACCATTCTATCTTCCACCTCACTTATCCTATCTTCTGCCTGTTATTCTACTGTTGGTTCCCTCCAGTGTGTTTTTGATCTCAATTATTGCATCATTCATTATTGATTGACTCTTTTTTATTTCTTCCAGATCCTTGTTGAACATCTCTTGCATCTTCTCAGTTATTGTCTCTAGTCTATTTATGTGTAACTCCATTTTGTTTTCAAGACTTTGGATCATTTTTACTATCATTATTCTGAATTCTTTTTCAGGTAGACTCCCTATCTCCTCCTCTTTTGTTTGGTTTGGTGGCCATTTATCATGTTCCTTTACCTGCTGAATATTTCTCTGCCTTTTCATCTTGTTTAGATTGCTGTTTTGGGGGTGGCCTTTCTGTATGCTGAAAGTTTGTGGTTCCTCTTTATTGTAGAATGATAATAGTAAAATGTATGTAGAATTTTCTCTGGAGCTGTTGAGGGCAGTGTGGAGTCAGTTGAGTTTCAGATAGTTCCTTGTTCCAGCTTATACTTCTTCGCAAGGTCCATAGGCCCCTTCCAATATAGTTGGTGCTGACTACAGGGTTTTAATCTGTTGCACCTGTTACTTTCAAAGCTGTTTGGCTTCCTCTGTTTGCAAGTCTCTTCAGTGTCTAATTTCCACTCTGACACAAGGGGGCGAAAGTAGTCACTTATTTAGGCTCACTTGTTCAATTGTGCTGTTGGGAGGGAGGAACACTGCAAACAAATATCACTGGCCTGTGTGGGGAGTGCTCGTAGTGTCTGGCCTACACTGGGTTTTCCCCTGCTCACGGCGTGTGTGCTTTCCTGGTCTACACTGCTCAGGCTCCAGGTTGCTCTGCAGGGGAACTGTCTAAAGTGGGCCCTGGGTTGCATGCACTTCCCAGATCTAAGCCACTCAAGTTCAGGTTCTCAGGTATACTCCATAAAGGCACAGATTCAGGTGGGCCTGAGTTTTGTGCCCTTCTCAGGTCCAAGCAGCTCAGGCGACCAGGTGCTTGGTGAGCACACTCTCCCCAGGTGGGTGGTGCATCTTATCACCTCCCCAATCCCAGCCGTTTGGTTTCCTGGGTGCACAGTGGGAGCACCATCTCAGGTGTTCTGTGTATCTCCTCTAGGGAGCTGATCTCTGGCTGCAGTCCTCCTGGCAGATGTCAACTATCCAGGATCCCAGGAATTCTTGGTTAGCAACTGGGGGCCTACTCACAGTTTGGTAGAAGATGCTGTCTCTTGGCCCAGATTGCCCCTCACCTGCTGTCTCTGGCTGTAACCTGCCTGCCTCTCTTCCTCAACGGGGGATGCACCTGTCCCCAGCCAGCTAACTCTCCTGGTATTCGCTCAGTCCTTTGTTCTGTGAGCAGGCCCAGCAGTGCCATAGGTTAGAGCTTTTCATAGGAAAGTTCTCTCTCTCTCTCTCTCTTTTTTCTTTTTCTCTCTCTGGCTACCCCACAGTTTGGGTTGCTATCTCACATTAGTTCCCTCAGATTGTCCTCAGGGCATTCAGGCTCCATCTTTACCCTAAACAATGCAGCCCGTGCCTCCCTGTTCAGCTCCCGGTTGCTGGTGAGGGCCTGGGCTACTTCTCTGCTGGAAGTTGCAGTTAGGAGTGTGATCTGTGGGTTTGTTTGTTTTTTTTCTTTTCCTCCAGGTTATGTTGCCCTCTGAGAATCCAAAACTCCCCACAGATCTGCCAGTGAAAGGGTTTCTTTTTATCTTTTATATTTTGTCCTACCTCCTTTTAAAGACAATGGGCTGCCTTTCTGGGTGTCTGGTGTCCTCTGCCAGCATTCAGAAGTTGTTTTGTGGAATTTGCTCAGCTTTCAAATGATCTTTCAATGAATTTGTGGGGAAGAAAGTGGTCTCCCCATCCTATTCCTCTGCCATCTTCTTAATATCTTCTGCTTCTGTTAGGTCCCTACCATTTCTGTTCTTTATTGAGCCCATCTTTGCATGAAATGTTCCCTTGGTATCTCTAATTTTCTTGAAGAGATCTCTAGTCTTTCCCAGTCTATTGTTTTCCTCTATTTCTTTCCACTGATCCCTGAGGAAGGCTTTCTTATCTCTCCTTGCTATTCTTTGGAACTCTGCATTCAGATGGGTATATTTTTCCTTTTTTCCTTTATATTTTGCTTCTCTTCTTTTCACAGCTATTTGTAAGGCCTCTTCAGACAGCCATTTTGCTTTTTGCATTTCTTTTTCTTGAGGATGGTCTTGATCCCTGTCTCCTGTACAATGTCACGAAACCTTTCCATAGTTCAGGCACAGCCTAAAAATTGTTTTTTCCATCTGAGGTATTCAAAACAATTACTAGACATTAAAATGTACTCAGAAGAAATTTGCTAACAACATACTATTTATAGAAATTACAGTGAATCAGGGATCCTTTGCCCATTCATTCTCTGTTTCTTTCTCTCCATTCTTTTTTTTTATTATTTTCTCTTTCCTTCACTCTTCTTTCTCCTGAAGATCCATATGTAAATATACACACAAAGTAATCCAAATAATATTATTATTCTTTATAGTATTTTAATAAAACACATTTTAATAAATTTAATAAAGCACATTTTAATAAATATCTATTTGTCTCTAAAATAAGGTATTAGAATATTAGAGCATAAGATTTAATCTGTAAGGGAACAAATTTTTTCAAACTATCCTCTTTCATTCTTTTTTTTTTTTTTTAATGAGACAAGATGACAAAATACATTCTATTGTCTGGGCTTCCCTGGTAGGTCAGCCAGGAAAGAATCCACCTGCAGTGCAGGAGACTCCAGTTTGATTCCTGGGTTGGGAAGATCCCCTTGAGAAGGGACAGGCTACTCACTCCAGTATTTTGGGGCTTCCCTTGTGGCTCAGCTCATAAGGAATTCGCCTGCAATGTGGGAGACCTAGGTTCCATCACTGGATTGGGAGGATTCCCGGGAGAAGGAAACAGCTACCCACTTCAGTATTCTTGCCTGGAGAATTCCATGGACTATATCGTCCATGGGATCTCAAAGAGTTAGAAAAGACTGAGTGACTTTCACTAAAAGTTCAATTCTGTTTTCCAGTCCATTCCTTAGTCATTGTGAATCTAAATCTTTCTTTCCGAACAAGTAATTCTTTTGCTTACAGCATAATTTCAGACTTGAATGGTTGTTGCATTTGTTTTCCAGCCATTTACACAAACTGCCTGAGGTGTTACTTGAGTTAATTCTTAAAGCATCTCCCTTGCTCCCCCCAGTCACCGTTACCTGAATTCAGTTCACGAGCTACAGTCTTCTTGGATATCTTCTAAGAGGCATTCTATTGTGAAAATCAAGCACTTTTAAATCATTGAATCACCCAAAATACTGCTCAGCCACAATTATCCTCTCCACAAAGGGTAAAACTTCCATGAACATCCTCTTCTGGCTCACTTTCTTCCAAAGTATAAATACCACTGGTGAGTGTAACATTAGATTTCAATAATTTTAAAATAAAGAAGTTAATCAGATTGCTTTCCTCTCTGTGAGAAAATATTCATGGCATGTTGTGACTACCAGGAAGTTCCACATTTTTCTCAGGAATTCTAGATCCATCTTGTATATTTAGCAGTAAACCATAATATTTTATGTAAAGTGTTTTGTAAGGTTAATGGTCACATAAAATGAGGTTAGTGGATGTTTTCTTTCCATGTGAAAAAAAATTGTATGTGAAAACACATTTACTGGATTATTAAGATTACAATTGTGACATATTGAGACTGTGTGAGTTTCTGCTGCATATTATATATTTTATTAATGTCTTTGTGAATCATTTCAGAGAAGTATCATAAAGTAAAACATTTAAAACAGATTAGAGTGTCTAGCTGTCTATTTGGAACCAACTGGCAACCCACCATGAATTAGGGCCTAATTTTATGCCTAATTATGAAGCCGATACAGTATGAATTATCTCTCATGAAAAACCATTCCAGGTCAATGAACTTGTAAATAGTTGCTGAAGCTATCTGCTCCCTCACACAGTTCATGGGAACCCATAGTTTTAAATATTTACAAATGTTCAAGGGCTTCCTTGGTGGCTCAGTGATAAAGAATCCACCTGCAATGCAGGAGACAAAGAAGTCAGGAAGATCTCCTGTAAAAGGAAATGGCAATCCACTCCAATTCTTGCCTGAGGAACCCCATGGACAGAGGAATCTGGAAGGCTACAGTCCATGGGGTCACTAGATTTGGTCTCAATTACTAAATCACCACTACACCACCGAAAATATTCTTGGAAGTTGTGAATTCCATTCCTGTTTTACCACCAGACGGCTTCCTAATTTTGTGTTACTTTCTTCCCCCATTTTCTTACCACTATAAAAATGACTTTCAACCTAATACTTTTCTCATGAAGACATTGTGAGATTTAATTAATATATGTATGTATGTAGAACATTCTGGGAAACTCAGAGGTAATATATTGTATAAGTATAGAGTATTATACTAAAGTTTCTAAACTGGCTTAATTATACAATAATATACATTTTCAATATGAATGTTTTGGCATTACATGCTCTGTGCCAATATTATAATCTAAAATAATTATAGTAGCTTTACTTTTCAAAAAAAGACATCTCATTCTTAAAATAACAAATGCCTCTAGTCTTTCGCTGTGATTAAAATGATACCCTTATTTTCTATTAGGAACCAAAAGTCATGTGTAACAAATTCAAAGAGAGTGAGGAGACTGACTGCCACAGTTGGTCAGGGCTGCAGATGTTTATCATGACACCATTAGCGATCATAAGGGTGGGCTTACCATGATTCTACACAGAGAGCCAAATTTGAATTTAAAGCAAAACTTCATGAAACAGTGTCTGTGTGGCAAGAGGCAACAATTTTTAAGGGGCGGGGAAAACTCTGAATGTCACAATGACAACCCTAAATTTTCTTTTGTTTGTTCCACCGAACTGAAAGCAATAACATCTCATCCCATCATCCACCTATTATGTATTAATAACTTGTCCACAATGTGTCAGCAGCTAAAATAATTATTCAACCACTTAAATATTTTTAGTATATGCCAGCAAGTGATGGCAGTGTCAAATTTCCACAAAGTATAGAATTTATGATATTAGAGTCCACTTTCTTTTCTGAATCCCTCATGCATATATATTTAACACCCTACTTCCAATAACAGAATTATTTGAACTCATAGTGCCTGTCATTTGTTATTCTCAAAGTACTTCACTAATAATAAATAATATGAAATTTATCTCTGCTCTGGCTATTATCACTTCTGTTTCAACAAGTCACTGATGTTGGCCCCATCTATTACCACCAAAGTATCTGAATAGAGGAATGAGGAGTGTAACTAGAGACCAGGGCCAAACTGAAAGGTGAGTAACTGGTGGTTCTGCAGCTTTTTGTGCTGTCAAAAAAACAAAAAACTTCCAACTACAGTTCCATACGAGGAAGAATTTCAAAGTCTGACTTTCTTAGCAAAATAACAGTGCAGTGAAGCCCAACACAATAGTGGCAGGTTCAGGACAAAAATACTTCCCTAATTCACATCTGTTCATCATTCCTTTAACCTTCACTTGACTCACTGCTCCTAGCTTCAGTGTTTCAGTTCCTCTCACCCAGAAAGCCAACTGAAGACCAGAATGACAACTCCTTTTTTTGAGATGAACAAGTGGAAAGCATAATAATCTTGGAACCCTGGCATATGAATAGTAGGTCTTAATTATTTGTTTTTCAACTTTTGGGATAGTAAAAGAATGGAAAAATAAAATTTCATATATAATAAATATATAAGGGACAGCATAAGATGATCAGATGATCTCCATACAACAACTTAATAAAGATTTGTCATTTCAAACACTACACAATACATGTCCTCTTGAGTTTTTGTTGTTGATCCTGAGCACCTCAAAATTGTAAGTTCATTATTACTGTCTATTCATTACTATTTATGGATGGTGCCTGAGTAACACTATCAGCATTACATTTTTTTACTTAATTTTTCAGCTGCTTAGCTATTTCTTGCAAACTTTTCTTAGTCACTTATGCAGATAATGACATGTGATACTTATATGAAGATGGAAATTATTCAGTTTCATGAAGATACGGAGTGTCATAAGGATATTCAAAGTCTCCAAAATTAATATTAGTCCTTGAGTGCAACATTTCTTTATTTTTTAGTCAAAATGTGAAAGATCACGGGAGAAATTGATACTGTTCAATTATCTAGTGAAGTTTCTGAGCTCACATTTTTACATCCTTTCTTTCTCAAATTCTACATGGTAAACATTTAAAGTAAAAAAATTCATACTGGCACTGAAAGTGGTTAATAATACTGATTGCAGAATGGACATTTTATTAAACTTCAGGATAAAACATGGGTAAGGTCATATTCAGACGAGATCGGGTGCGTTCAGGGTGGTATGGCCGTAGACGGGTAAGGTCATATTCAAAGTGCTGACATAGCATCTTCGGGAAAACTAAGACAGAACACCCTTTGAGGAGGTAGAGCACTGAAAGTACATTCGTATCTCTCTGAATGCTGAAGAGCCCTAAGATTCCATTCTTGATTTCTCCTCTGTCTTACCCTACTTGTTAGAAAGTTCTCGTGTCTTTAAGTGTCATCATAACCCTGAAAGCCAAATTTGGATTTTCAGCCTTATCTGCCTTCCTTGGTTCTTGATTCATGTATCTATTGTCTACTCATCATATCAACCTCGATAGGTAACCAATCTAATTTAATAGGGCCCCTCAAAAAACCAAAAACAAACAAACAAAAAACAAGAACTCTTAATTCCCCTACCTCACCCAAAGCTAATATTTCTCTCTTTCCCTTTTCAATGAATGACACTACTCTTCACACATATATTTAGCCCCCAATTCTAGATGTTATCTCTAATTCTTTTCCCATCTCCTACTGCAACCCTAAAGGATGTTCTGTTGGCTGTGTCTTTATCATAAATCTTCATTCAAACCATTCTGACACTCTCTGTTGTGACTAGCTAGTACAAGCCAATATCACTCTCATCATGACTTCTACAGTAGCCTCCTAACACTTATCTTGGCCTCTGTTCTTGCTCCCTGTACATACAGTCCATTCTTCACATGGTAGATTGATCTTTTCAGATTATAAATTAGACCACAACATTGCATGGTTGAGGACCCCCCCCCAAAAGTTCCCCATCACAGAATAAAATTCAAACATCATCATGGTGAACAAGGTTCTAGTTACTCTCTAGTAACATATCTGGTTACTCTCTAGTTCTCAGACCTCATTTAAAATACTCTGATCTCTTATTCTCTGCCCTCCTAACATTAGTGTTTTAGTTCTTTGTCAAAAACACCAAGCTTGGGGCTTCCCTGGTGATCCAGTGGTTAACATTCAGCACTCCTAATGCACGGGGCATGGGCGTCAAATAAATAAAAATAAATATTTAAAAAAAAAACAACACCAGGGCCACAGCAATCAGAGCAGATAAAGAAATAAAAGGGATCCAGATTGGAAAAGAAGTAAAACTCTCACTGTTTGCAAATGACATGATCCTCTAAAAAGACTCTACCAGAAAATTACTAGAGCTAATCAGTGAATATAGTAAAGTTTCAGGATACAAAATCAACACACAAAAATCCCTGGCATTCCTATACACTAACAATGAGAAAACAGAAAGAGAAATTAGGGAAACAATTCCATTCACCATCGAAACAAAAAGAATAAAATCCTTAGGAATAAATCTACCTAAAGAAACAAAAGACTTATATATAGAGAACTATAAAACACTGATGAAAGAAATCAAGGAGGACAAAAATAGATGGAGAAATATACCATGTTCATGGATTAGAAGAATCAATATAGTGAAAATGAGTATACTACCCAGAGCAATCTATAGATTCAACACAATTCCTATCAAGCTACCAGAGGTCTTTTTCAGAGAATTAGAATAAATAATTTCACAATTTGTATGGAAATACAAAAAACCTCGTATAGCCAAAGCAATCTTGAGAAAGAAGAATGGAACTAGAGGAATCAACCTACCTGACTTTAGGCTATACTACAAAGCCACAGTCATCAAGACAGTATGGTACTGGCACAAAGACAGAAATATAGATCAATGGAACAAAATAGAAAGCCCAGAGATAAATCCACGCATCTATGGACACCTTATCTTTGACAAAGGCAGCAAGAATATACAATGGAGAAAAGACAATCTCTTTAACAAGTGGTGCTGGGAAAACTGGACAGCCACTTGTAAAAAAATGAAACTAGAACACTTTCTAACACCATACACAAAAATAAACTCAAAACGGATCAATGATCTAAAGACCAGAAACTATGAAACTCCTAGAGGAAAACATAGGCAAAACACTCTTCGACATAAACCAAAGCAGGATCCTCTATGACCCACCTCCCAGAATATCAGAAATAAAGGCAAAAATAAACAAATGGGACCTAATTAAAATTAAAAGCTTCTGCACAACAAAGGAAACTATAAGCAAGGTGAAAAGGCAACCTTCAGAATGGGAGAAAATAATAGCCAATGAAGCAACGGACAAACAATTCATCTCAAAAATATACAAGCAACTCCTGCAGCTCCATTCGAGAAAAATAAACAACCCAATCAAAAAGTGGGCCAAAGAACTTAACAGACATTTCTCCAAAGAAGACATAAAAATGGCTAACAAACACATGAAAAGATGCTCAACATCACTCATTATCAGAGAAATGCAAATCAAAACCACAATGAGGTACCACTTTACACCAGTCAGAATGGCTGCCATCCAAAAGTCTACAAGCAATAAATGCTGGAGAGGATGTGGAGAAAAGGGAACCCTCTTACACTGTTGGTGGGAATGCAAACTAGTACAGCCACTATGGAGAACAGTGTGGAGATTCCTTAAAAAACTGAAAATAGACCTGCCATATGACCCAGCAATCCCACTGCTGGGCATACACACCGAGGAGACCAGAATTGAAAGAGACACGTGTACCCCAATGTTCATCTCCGCATTGCTTAAAATAGCCAGAACATGGAAGCAGCCTAGATGCCCATCAACTGATGAATAGATAAGAAAGCTGTGGTACATATACACAATGGAATATTACTCAGCATTAAAAAAAAGTTCATTTGAATCAGTTCTACTCAGGTGGACGGAACTGGAGCCTATTATCCAGAGTGAAGTAAGCCAGAAGGAAAAACAAAAATACAGTATACTAACGCAAATATATGGAATTTAGAAAGATGGTAACAAGAACCCTGCATGCGAGACAACAAAAGAAACGCAGATGTATAGAACAGTCTGGTGAACTCTGTGGAAGAGGGCAAACGTGGGATGATATGGGAGAATGACATTGAAACATGTTAATTATCATATGTGAAATCAATCGCCAGCCCAGGTTTGATGCGGGCTGGTGCACTGGTATGACCCAGGGGGAGGGAATGGGGAGGGAGGAGGGAAGGGGGTTCTGGAGGGGGAACATATGTATACCCATGCTGGATTCATGTCAATGTATAGCAAAACCAACACAATAAAGTAAAGAAAATTTTAAAATAAATAAATAAATAAACACCAGGCTTGTTTCTGACTTACAGCTGTGAAACTGCTCTGGTCATCCATGCCCTCAAGCTGCACATGTTTACTGAGCACTTGTCATATGTTAGCCTGTTTTATGCAAAGTAGAAAACAATAGTGACTAAAGCACCTGCCCTCAACTAGTTTACATTTCAGTGCCTAAAGGAATTTTCTATCATCTCTCATCAGGACTCCTGAAAGAGCCTCTTAACTGTCTGCTTCTAGTATTAATCCCTTTAAATCTCATGCTTCATCCAACACTCAGATGTACTAATCTCCAAGAAGACGGGCTTTTTCTGAAGATTCTATATAGAACAGTACTCATCTCTCCATCCCAAGTCCCTATCACGTTCTATTCTTCTTTATTTTTTCATGCCCTTTCAGCAATCTGAAATGAACTTATTTGCTTACTTTTAAGCTTCATAATAGTGGGAATTTTTTTTTCCTGTGATCCCAACTTCTTAAACTGCACCTGAAACATCCTATAGATTTAATAAATACTTGTAGAGTGAATACATGAAGAAAGATGTCACAATACACAACTTGCACGGGAAAGAGCTTAAACTGAGTGGAAGTCATTTCTTTGGGGAGCGTATATGAAATGGTTCCAAGCTTGGAATTACTCAGAGGAAGGAGCCTTGGAAGGAAGCATAGCTACTTATTAAGGGACTACCTATAAAATACCTGGGACACTGGATGAGTGTGTGCCAAGTCACTTCAGTCATGTCTGACTCTTTGTGACCCTATGGAATGTAGCCTGCCAGGCTCCTCTGCCCATGGGATTTTCCAAGCAAGAATACTGGAGTGGGTTGCCATGCCCTTCTCCAGGGGATCTTCCTGACCCAGGGAAGGAATCCACATCTCTTGTGTCTCCTACAATGGCAGATGGGCCCTTTACCACTAGCACCGCCTGGGAAGTCTGGGACAGTGGATCCCCACTCTTTAATTACTCCATATTAAATAATTTGCATATGCTTGTCCCAAATTCAGAGTTATCTTCTGAAGAAAGTGAAAACTCTTCTTGAAAGTATTAGTTCAGATCAGTTTGGCTCAGTCACTCAGTCATGTCCAACTCTTTGCAACCCCATGAACCGCAGCACGCCAGGCCTCCCTGTCCATCACCAATGCCCAGAGCTTGCTCAAACTCATATCCATTGAGTCGGTGATGCCATCCAACCACATCATCCTCTGTCATCGCCCTCCTCTCCTGCCTTCAATCTTTCCCAGTCTTTCAGGGTCTTTTCTAGTGAGTCATCTCTTTGCATCAGGTGGCCAAAGTATTGGAGTTTCAGCTTTAACATCAGTCCTTCCAATGAATATTCAGGACTTATTACCTTCAGAATGGACTGGTTGGATCTCCTTGCAGTCCAAGGGGCTCTCAAGAGTCTTCTCCAACACCACAGTTCAAAAGCATCAATTCTTTGGCACTCAGCTTTCTTTAGGGTCCAACTCTCACATCCATACATGACTACTGGAAAAATCATAGCCTTGACTAGATGGACCTTTGTTGGCAAAGTAATGTCTCTCCTTTTTAATATGCTGTCTAGGTTGGTCATAGCTTTTCTTCCAAGGAGTAGGCGT
The DNA here is from genome assembly GCA_007570785.1 of Antilocapra americana. Classification (NCBI taxonomy): domain Eukaryota; kingdom Metazoa; phylum Chordata; class Mammalia; order Artiodactyla; family Antilocapridae; genus Antilocapra; species Antilocapra americana. Next base: position 10,712,586 of record ML662496.1, read on the forward strand.
CTTTTAATTTCATGGTGGCAGTCACCATCTGCGGTGATTTTGGAGCCCCCCCCCAAATAAAATATCTCACTGTTTCCACTGTTTCCCCTTCTATTTGCCATGAAGTGATGGGACCAGATGCCATGATCTTAGTTTTCTGAATATTGAGCTTTAAGCCAACTTTTCCACTCTCCTCTTTCACTTTCATCAAGAGGCTCTTTAGTTCCTCTTCACTTTCTGCCATAAGGGTGGTGTCGTCTGCATATCTGAGGTTACTGATATTTCTCCCTGCCACCTTGATTCCTGCTTGTGCTTCATCCAGCTTGGCATTTCACATGATGTACTCTGCATGTAAGTTAAATAAGCAGGGTGACAATATACAGCCCCTTAGAATATGAAATTATAAAAAATGACTGTAACTGGAAGATGGCATGAGGAAATATGAAGGGATATGTAGGGGAGATAACTTCTCATATGATATAAAAGGAATTCAGTAGGTTATGCCTAAATTTCATGAATTAAGATATAGAACTATAAATGTTTAAAATTACAATACTAACCACGAGAGTAATTAAAACCATAAACTGAATGGTAGAGGAAAGGAAAGGGAGAAGTAGAAGAGTGTAACTGTGGTCACTTTCTACTCGCAACATTGATACAGCCAATACTACCTAAATCAAAAAGTACTCCTTCATGTATATCACTTAGGAATATAATAGGAACCTCCAGAAGAATCCATTTTTATCATTTTTATAATAAGTAAATAGTCAAATGAAAATTGCAAAATTCTTTGTATCAAGGTGACACCTTGGCTGAAACCAAGTTAATTAGTCCTCATGTCATCTGGCTGAAAAATGAAAAAATTCTATTATAGAGTGATAATATGTAATCCTAAAAGAATGAATTATAGTAGCTGTGAAAATTATTTTTGATGTGAATTATTACCATTCTTTAATTCAGTTAAAGAGCAAGAAATTTAAGGTAAGTAAAGATGAATAAATAAAATGCAAAATGTGCTTAAACAAACATATTAGTTTTTTCTACCTAACAATATCTCACTGGCATCCAGTAATAAGCTTTTATTACTATTATTATTGTTATTACTATTATTGTTATTATTTTGCTTTTATAGGGCTGCAGGCTGGCTAGAACAACTTCAACTTTTGGGTCCACTGCATACTTTTGGGAGTGGCTCAGCTCCATACTCCTATTAAGAAGCCAAGGCTGATTTGGGGCTGCATTCATCTGCAAAATGCTTTTCTCATGGTAAAGCCTGGAAGTTCCTGTAGGGATGAATAAAAACATACTGCCTCTTAGGGTCTCTATCAAAATTCACACATTCATTTCTATCTTCAGTCCCCTGGGCAAAGTATATCACATGCCCAATCTCAAAATCAAAGGAGACAGAGAATATAATTCTTATGGTAGTAGAGAAGGGAATAAACATTTGCTCAACAATAATCCAAGCCATCAGAGACTATATATGAAGTTATTTCTTTCTATTGAATACTGTTGAATTTACTCAGAAATACATTTTAGAAAATTATTATTCCAATCATGACTTCACCTGTATTTGTTTCCCCAAAAGTAAAAAGGCCAGTAAAAGCCTTGCAAGTCAACTTACCAGTAACACCAAGCTAATACAGTAATATGCAACCAACCCTTTATTTATCATCCTGCTAAAACCAGCACTAAAGCAAACCACATGGTAAATTATTCTCAAAAAGGAGAAGTATCATTTTTTTCATTGTTTCAGCGCACACAATTATGTATGGTGCTACTGCTGCTGCTAATTTGCTTCAGTCATGTTCGACTCTGTGCGACCCCACAGACAGCAGCCCACCAGGCTCCCCCGTCCCTGGGATTCTCCAGGCAAGAGTACTGGAGTAGGTTGCCATTGCCTTCTCTGACAATTATGTATACATGATATTAATTCTAGAAACATAACATTCACCATTTGTGTGAATGAGTATACATACAGCATTTGGCAGGAATTGCTCACTTTGTTCTGTTGAATAGCAATATCACTTAGAATATTAAAAATAAATCAGCACAGTGTATACTACAGGGTCTGGTGTAGGTTGACTAACAGGAACAGCATTTCTCAAAACAAACAAACAAAAATTCTTAGTATATATTTGAAAGCTCTTTAAACATATAAAATATTACTTTTAACCAAATATTTATATATATATATATATATATATATATATATATAAAATACAGTAACCTAACTTTCTTTCTTTCATCTCTCCAAAGGAAGAAATATTATCAACTTTTAGATAAACATTTATTTGAATTCCACAAATCAAGTATGGCTAGTTGTTACTCTTTGTGACCCTATGGACTGTAGCCCACCAGATTCCTCTGTCCATGGGATTCACCAGGAAAGAATACTGGAGTGGGTTGCCATTTCCTTCTCCAGGGGATCTTCCCAACCTGGGGATCGAATCCAGGTCTCCTGCATTGCAGGCAGAAGCTTTACCCTCTGAGCCACCAGGGACACCCTTGCATTATTTAGACATTGCTATAAAGAGCATTAAATTTAAACCTAGAGACATAGAGCAATATCACTTGGATCTGGTTGATTGGCCATCATGCTCAACAATATGACGCAATTTAAACAAGTTAGCTGATAATAGTCCAAGCAGGGACAAGGGCTGAATGAGAAGCATGCCATCTTTTTCTTCATGTATCTCTGTTTCTCTCTTTCATCTTCTTTCTTCATCTCCAGTTCAGCAAAAACAGTCCTCATGCAAACCTAGTTAAAAAGCTACCGCCATCTTGTCCTGCTTTCTTCGATCTCCCAGCATATTCCCTCCCCCAAATTTCTGAACTGTTGAGATCTACACATATTTTAATGATTAAAACAAATACACATATCTGTACTGAATAGAATAAGAGCCCTACAAAACTTTGTATTATCCTCAGACTGTAGAGAACCTATTAAACAAAGAAAGAAATCAATAAAATTTCAACTGAATTGAATAATTTAACAAAGCCTTTTGCTGGAAAAAACATATATATAGATACCAATATCTGTCTATCTATAGTATCTTTGTATACATATGTACACATGTATGTACATGTGTATATATATGTATGTGTATATATTCAGTGTGTGTACAGATATATATCCCAATAAACTTATGCAAATATAATATACACTATGTTCATGATTTTCCTGAATAAAAAGTATCTAAATAAACCTACCTTAAATGTTTTCCTGACTTATACTTTAGTAACAAATAAATAATTTAGAGCAGTAGTGTCAGTGGGGCATAAAGATTGCCCAAGAAATATATCTCAGGGTAACTTCATAAATTTTGTTTAATTTTTTTGTAAGACATATGCATATATTCTTATCTTTTGCTAAGTGATTTGTCCAGTGTTTTTGAGTTGAACTTTTGTTCTTAGTGGTCTTTCAGGTCTCTACCAATCAAATATCTCACTCTTATAATTGCAGACTTTTAAATAAGTTAATAAATTGAACTTTTCACTAATTCAAATTAATTAATGTCTTCCTAAACAGGGCAAATTTGTGATATTTCCTGGTATATAGATAGAGAAAGTGGAATGTTTAGTTAACAAAGACGACCCACTTCATAGGTACTCACTAAATATTTGTTGAATGATTCAGTGTATGAATTCCATAAAATCAGAACTGAAAGACTAACTTGGTTCATTTTTCTTTATTTCACAAAACTTCAACTCCCAAACACGGAGAAAGTCACTTAGTAAAAGAGAATGTGGGTATCTATATTAATTCCTTCTGAATGCATCAAAGATTTAAATAAAGATTTACAAGATGGATTTGTCCCTGATGTATTTCTTAAACGATCATTTTTTTTTCACAATCACTACTGCTTTAAATTATTGATTAGTCACTAGACTATAAGTCAAGAGTACATTTAAAGAACTTTTAGTGAGAGACATTTATGCAGGAGCACCATAAAATGGACATGAGTTTGAATAAACCCCAGGAGTTGGTGATAGGACAGGGAAGCCTGGCATGCTGCAGTCCCTGGGGCCACAAACAGTCGGACATGACTGAGTGACTGAACTGAACTGAATCGAGAAATAGGGTTCTCTTTAAGTTTTTGGGTATGAGGTTCCCTGAAGACTCAGTGGGTAAAGAATTTACCTGCAATTCAAGAGACACAGGAAATGTGAGTTTGGGGAAGATCCCCTGGAGAAGGAAAATGGCAACCCACTTCAGTATTCTTGCCTGAAAAATTGCATGAACAGAGGAGCCTAGTGGGCTACAGTCCAAAGGGTCCCAAAGAGTCAGACACAACTGAGCAACTACATACACACATAAATATTCCATTAAGGGGTTTTGCTGATGTGGTCATGATAATGTGCTGCTCATATTTCCTGTAGGGATCAAAATTCACTGAAGGCCTCAGCAGCCAATGCTCCTTTAGATCCACCCCATTTGGGGGCTGATTGCATCAGGGCTGTGGTCTTCCAGACACAAATGGAACATGGTGATGGGGAAAAGATTAGTCTTACAAGACATGGTACTCTTAATGAGTGGCTTTGGCTCAAGGACTCTCTGTTAGACTGATCAGAACTTTCTCAGAACTGAGCCTCAGTTTAAGACCCTTCCCATTGGTCTATCCTTCCTCTTTCACGAGTGTCAAACCTACCTGGCAGTCTGAATGTTCTTCCCACATTTTTTTGGCACTGATCCATTTATCTTTTATACCCAGTAAATCTAATGTACTTCTAATCTCCCATTGGTTTCTCAGACTACCCAAACAAACAGAACTGAACAATTGAGTTGAAATTGTTTTTTTCTCTTTAAAATTTTCTCCAGGGTTGGAGAATCATGTAGGCTTTTGTAGAACTCTTACTCTGTCCAGTACAGATAAGTGAATTAGTATTAACCATTAAAATATGAATAGATACCAACAGCTTGAAACTTTGGTTTACAGTAGAAATGGCAGAAGGGCAAGGCAAACCCAAAATACCTTTCAGCTAAGTATTCATGGGTATATTAGGCCCCTGGGTTAGACATGGAGATAGGAGGTGAAACAGAGAATCATGGCCTACATCTCACTAGTCCAAAGCGTCTCTGCTTAGAGTCTCACTGGCTAATTCATTCAAAACGCCTCCAAAGTGAGGTCAGCTAGCTAAAAACAATGGTTGTTGAACATAATCAAATCCAAGAGTTATTGCTGCTTTATTTCTGACCCCCAAAATTAGTATTTATTAGCACAGTTTGAAGGTGAAAAATTATGAGCTCAAAAACTAGTGTTTTTAGCACAGTTTAAATTTCATTAAAAAAATTTTTTTTTCTGATGGTAGCCAAGCTTCATTTGAGAAATTCAAAGCAAAGTTTATCTTAAAAGATCTGATCAAGCTATTCTTAGTACAGGTAAAAAAAAGTCAGGATTTTTTTTTTAGTCGAAAAAGTCTGTCTAAGGAGCCCTCAAACACATACTTATATGTTATCTAATTTTTAAAACAGCAGTTTATTCCAGTTCAACTTCACTAGGTTGGCAGCAATACTTTGGATGTACTTTACCTATTCGATGTAGCAATTCTTTTTCTTTTTCTCATTAATTTTACATCAAATTTGTTTTATTGAATTTTACTATTATTTTACTATAAATATGAAAAAATATTTTGAAACAATGCCTGGAAGAAGTGATAAATTGCATAAGCTGTAAAAATATTAAAATATAACATTAAAACTACAATATATAAACACTTGCATTGGTTGACAAAACAGAGGAAACATTCCTTGAAGTCATTACCGTTGTATACTACAAAACTATCAAAGAAAAATTATCTCAGTATGAACTATTTAACAGACACTACTGGGACACCTTGAGGACATCTAGAAAAAGAATAAAATGGTGTTGAAAATACTGAATGTAAATGAGAATAAATGGAGAGGCTAGATAGTTCTGCTTGAAATGGGTGTGGGACTCTCTGGCCTATAAAGGAAATCATTACACCACTAAGGTACCAAGTTCCTTGGTCCTAGTCATATTACAGTTTCTACTTCATAGGTAAAAAGTTAGTTGTCCTTGCCCCAACAAATATGCCTTTTGGGGCTTCCCTGGTGGCTCAGAGGTAAAGAATCCACCTGCCAAGGCAGGAGACATGGGTTCAATCCCTGATCTGGGAAGATCCCACATGCTGCGGAATACCTAAGTCTGAGCGCAACTGTTGAGTCTGTACTCTGGAACCTGGTAGCCAAAACTACTGAGCCCATGCAGTTTAGAGACTGTGCTCTGCAATGAGAGGAGCCATCTCAATGAGAAGTCTGAGCACGGCAACTAGAGAGGAGCCTCCCTCTTGCTGGAACTAGAGAAATGCCCAGACAGCAAGAAAGACCCAGTATAGCCAAAAATAAATAAATAATTTTTGAAGTGTTCTTTGGATGATATGTAGTCGTGATATATCATTATTTGCCCACTCAGTGTCTCTGCTTGACCGTGTATGAGTGGAGATAAGTCATAATGCAACCACTTCAACTGAGGGGAAATTATGACACAGGCCAGCCTGCCTCCAAAAACCTCTGACAATGACAAATCCTGGGTTTACATCAGAAGATTCATCATTTACTAATATATTTCCCTGACTGTAAATTGGCTGTCTTCCCAAAACCACTCCTAAGAGAATATAAGCTCCTTCGGGGCAGGTGTCTTTGTAGATGTGTTCTACTCTTGCATCCCAAGTACCAAGAATAGTGGCTAGCATAGAGTAGGTATTCAAACAATAGCTGCATATTGAGTGAATAGGTCTCCCTCCCCTAGGAGACTGTAAGACACTTGGGAACAAGAACCAAATTGAATTGGGTTTTGTACATCCAGCATCCAGTTTACTGTCTGAGACCTCTTTGCATCAGTGAATATTTGTTGAATTAATTATTTGGAAGTAGAACCAGTAGAAAAAAAGTTTTCTTTCCAATCCAGAGACAATGCATTGGAATCTACCTTTGGGCCAAGCATAGATGTCTTTTGTTTATCAGGTGTCCTGCAAGCTCTTCTAGTCAGCTGTAGAGTTCAAGGACAAGTGTGACAATGCAATTCATTTTTCTATGAAATTCACATAGAGGCTGAATCAATTCTCAGGAGAGAGCATGAACTAAGGTGGCGTTTACTGGACCTCAAGCATTTAAATATCACTTTAAATGTTGCTTCTTCCCCTGCATCACAGCTGCACTGATACATTTTTCAATTATTTATTATAAAACAATTTTTGATTTAAAGAAGAATTGTAAAGATAGTATGTAGAGTTCCCATGTACCCTTCACCCAGTTTCCTCTAATGCTGACATCTTATACAACCATGAAACATTTGTCAACACATGGAAATTAACATTGATACAGCACTACTAACCATGTTGTACTTGTAATTTTACCAGTTTTTCTACTAGCTTCATTTTTTGTTCCAGGATTCAACCCAGAATACCATGTTGCATTTATAATGATTCCTTCGTCCCCTGTTGTAATTTCTTAGTCTTTCTTTGTTTCTTCATGATCTTGACTAACAGACACTTATGAAGATTTGTGGTCAATAATTCTATAGACTGTCTCTTAATTTGAGTATGTCTACTGAGTCATGATTAGACTGAGTTTGTAGATTTGGAGGAGGAATCTCACAGAGGTGAAGTATACTAGTCCATTAATTTTTGTATTCCAAACGATGCTGCTGTTTTACAAAACAAAGTGAACATTTTGTGTCACATGCAACACATATCAAAACTGGTGCCAGTATTGGGTTGTGCTAAGCCTAGAAACCCTGGTATATAGTTCTTTTGTTTACTAAAGCAATGGAACACATGTACTAGAAACACAAAGATAAGCTGGTTGCCTAGTCTGGAGTGGAGGTCAAGGCCTAAATTAATTGTGAGGGTGAAAACACCTGCCCCTGTTTTGGTCCTTCTAGTGACTAATCTCAGAAACTTCTGGAGAAAAGAAAATGAGAAAAGGACTATTTGGTGGGCAAATATCCAAGTTTCTTACATTGATATCATGAGTAATGACAGTATAATAAATGGCATATTGTAAATGCAACAAGTATTTGTTGATGAATAAACAAATAAATGGCCAGACAACAAAACCACATCATCTGTATGACTAACAGAATACTGAGCTCTCTGGGCAATGGATCTGACCCAAGATGTCTGGCAGTTTTTCTCTTCAGATGTCATAGTAACCTGCAAAATTAGCTTTACAATAGGTAGTTGAAGAGAAACTGCTGGTAAGATCACATCAAAGGTTACATTAAGTATAAAAGTTAGAAATTAAGTCTAACCACACATAATAAGCTTCTTCTTGCCGCCTTTTTGAACCAAAAGGAAGATCCTAGGAAAAATCTTTTTGTTTCCTTTATTTTAATTAAATCAATATATCTAACAATCTTAAGGCATTTATATTTTTAGTAACATTAAAATGAAGTAATGTCTGTAGACATTGCTGACAAGAACTTACTTTCTCTTGCCAAATTTAATGCAGAATATATTATTGATCATATTTTATTTTCATTATTTTTAAGGGCTAGACCTGGAGGAAATGCACACATCACTGAAAAGGCAGTTTTGCTATTTCAGAAATAATTCTTCCTTAAAGAATGTCCCTGACTTAAAGAAAATTTAGAAAAGGTTTTCTCTTTGAAAAAACTCATATGATTGAAGAGATTTCACCTTCAAAGAGTTTTACTCCAGAGGGAGCCCCCTTTGAGAATTTTAAGCATTGCATGGGAAATGTATTCTTTGAAGATTTTCATGTTAAAAAAACAGTTGCATGACTTGGGTATCCTCTTTGAAGTTTTTTTAAAACAATATTTAAAGGATTTCCCCCTTTGAATGTTTTCATGTTATTGAGTACTGCTTTTCTGAAAAATGTTATTCTCTGTTCAAGTGGTTTGCTTTTCTTTTCATTTTCCCTTATTATTAACATAGCTTTAATTATTTTGTTCTAATAAGAGAGATTGAAGATATTAATATACCAGGACTCCTCCTAACTGCTATAAAACTAGGATTGGATTTCTCAGCCTCACCCTGCATCATATCAGATTCAGAAGTACTATAAAAATTACTACCCCATCTAAGGAACCAACATAGAAATATGACCTAGCATAGGAAGCTCTGTAAGAATTGGCAGTGTCTGGATGAATTACTCAAGAGCAGCATTAAGTGATTAGAGATAATAGAGAACACCTTAATGAATTTTATCATCGTGTCCCTAAATCAGATACAGCTCAAGAAGAGAAAAATCTTTTAGAGTAGATTAGATGAGACATATAAAGACTAATATCTGATTTCTTTCATTTTACTAACTTCCTACGAGACTCTACAATATTGTATCAAATAGGACACAAAATAAATAAGATATCAGCCTTACTCTTGAGAAGTTTACAATCTTACAAGAAGGCATAAAATGGACACAAATAGCTATAATGTCAGATTTTCTGTTAATTAAGTGCATCAGTAGTAAAGCCTTTATCAGCATAGAGAGAAAAGAAAGGCTGTTTCTGATTAGAGGGATAAACGTCTTCATATAGGAGGGGACATTTTAGATAAGCATTAAGGCAATGTTTCCAACTGGAGAATAGAACAGTAACCTATAATTGGGTCAAGAAATCGATCTAGTGGGATGAGATTAGCATTTTCTTTTAGTGGAAATGGAATGGTAGAGAACAGAACACAATAAAATCAAAAAAATGTTTTCTATGACTCAAAGTAAGGGAAAATATACTTTCAGGAAATTTTTGCTTTTTTTTAATGTACATATATATGTGCATTAGGTTGCAAGTAAAATACACTTCTTTCAGTAGATCTCAGTAAAACAAAGCAAACAAAGCAAAAACCATTTGAAACTCATTATGTTAAAAATGGAAAAGATTCAAGGAAGAAAATGAGCTAGGAGAATAGACATAGCTTTGGCAGAGATCAAAAGATATAAACATACTGAAGGATAAAATAATTCAATGTCTTGAAGACAGAGTTCACTATAGGAGTGAGAAAAGAATGGAAAAGTAAATGAGGTGAGGAAAGGAATGAATTTTGGAGAAACTTGAAATCCAAGCCAAAGACTGCACGTATTATTCTAATATAGAGAGGAACCACTGAAAATCTGGAGGAGGAAGTAACAATATCAGAGTTTGTACTAGGAAGATTAATCCATCAGGGATAGGTTGCAAGAATTAGAAATTATACATGGGAGAGAGATTAGTGGTACATTGCAATACTGGCTGAACAAGAGTGGAATCTGTCATTTTTAAACTAAATATATATACACATCATAAATACAAACTTTAATATCCTAAAATAGGGTTAAGAAGCATAACTTATTGTATTTTTCTTATAAAGAAATAAGCTTTAAAAATCTTTTCCTTTTAATTGTATTCTTTAAATAAGAATGAAAAAATTATACAACATTGTGACAATGCTACAAGCAAACACTGCAAAAACTGGGGATGAATTCATAGGTCTTTCCTTGGTTTATTATTATTAGCTTCCTTTTTCCTAATCACTTAAAAATTAAAACTTCAAGAATTTTTGAAGGTATGTCACTATTATAGTTAATAATGTTAATTAAAGATGGAATTCACATTGCAATATAGCTAAGCATTGCCATAACTTAAGAAAACTACTCAAACACCAGAATTCTATCTCATACCCCACATATTTCAGCCTCTAGCATAATATCTGATAAATCGTAAGTTCATGGACATCACCAGATGGTCAATACCAAAATCAGATTGATTATATTCTTTGCATCTGAAGCTAGAGAAGCTCTTTACAGTCAACAAAAACAAGACCAGGAGTTAACTGTGGCTCAGATTATGAACTGCTTATTGCAAAACTCAGGCTTAAATTGAAGAAAGTAGGGAAACCACTTTGATTCAGGTATTACCTAAATCAAATTCCTCATGATTATACAGTGGAAGTGACAAATAGATTCAAGGAATTAGATCTGATAGACAGAGTACCTGAAGAACTATGGACAGAGGTTCATAGCATTGTACAGAAGGCAGTGATCAAAACCATACCCAAGAGGAGGAAATGCAAAAAGGCAAAATGGTTGTGTGAGGAGGGCTTACAAATAGCTGAGAAAGAAAGAAAAGCAAAAGGCAAAGGAGAAAAGGAAAAATATAACCACCTGAATGCAGAATTCCAAAGAATAGCAAGGAGAGATCAGAAAGTCTTCCTAAGTGATCAATGCAAAGAAATAGAGGAAAACATCCTGGAGTGAGAAGTCAAGTGGACCTTAGGAAGCATCACTAGAAACAAAGCTAGTGGAAGTGATGGAATTCCAGCTGAGCTATTTAAAATCCTAAAAGATAATGCTGCTAAAGTGCTTCACTCCATATGCCAGCAAATTTGGAAAACTCAAGAGTGGCCACAGGACTGGAAAATGTCAGTCTTCATTCCAATCCCAAAGAAAGACATTGCCAAAGAATGTTCAAACTACTGCACAATTGCACTCATTTCACACACTAGAAAAATAATGCTTAGAATTCTCCAAGATAGGCTTCAGCAGTACAGCAACCGAGAACTTCCAGATATTCAAGTTGGATTTAGAAAAGGCAGAGGAACCAGAGATTAAATTGCCAACATCTGTTGGATCATAGAAAAAGCAAAAGAATTCCAGAAAAACATCTACTTCTGCTTCATTGCCTATGCTAAAGCCTTTGACTGTGTGAAAGTCACTCAGTTGTGTCCAACTCTTTGCTACCCCATGGACTATACAGTCCATGGAAATTTCCAGGCCAGAATACTAGAGTGGGTAGCCTTTCCCTTCTCCAGGGCATCTTACCAACCCAGGGATCAAACCCAGGTCTCCCGCATTGCAGGTGGATTCTTTACCAGCTGAGCTACCAGGGACTGTGTGGATCATAACAAACCACGGGAAAGTCTTAAAGAGATGGGACTATCAGATTACCTTACTTGACTCCTGGTAAATCTGTATGCAAGTCAAGAAGAAACAGTTAGAACTCGACATGGAACACCAGACTGGTTCCAAAGTGAGAAAGGAGTTTGTCAAGGCTGTATATTGTCACCTTGCTTATTTAACTTATACGCAGAGTACATCATGAGACTTGCCAGGCTGGTTGAAGCAGAAGCTGGAATCAAAGTTGCAGGGAGAAATATTGATAACCTCAGATGATATGCAGATGACACCACCCTTATGGCAGAAAGTGAAGAGGAACTAAAGAGCCTTTTGATGAAAGTGAGAGAGGACAGTGGAAATCACTGGTTTGACACTAAATATTCAAAAAACAAAGATCATGGCATCTGGGTTCCATTACTTCATGGCAAATAGAAGAGGAAACAATGGAAACAGTGACAGACTGTGACTGCAGACAGTGACTGCAGCCATGAAAATTAAAAGATGCTTCCTCCTTGGAAGAAAAGCTATAACCAACTTAAATAGCATATTAAAAAGCAGAGACATTATTTTACCCACAAAGGACCATATCGTCAAAGCCATGGTTTTTCCAGTAGTCACATATAGATGTGAGAGTTGGAACATAAGGAAAGCTGAGCATTAAAGAATTGATGTTTTTGAACTGTGGTGTTGGAGAAGACTCTTGCGAGTCTTGGACTGCAAGGAGGTCCAACTAGTCCATCCTAAAGGAAATCAGTCCTGAGTATTCATTGGAAGGACTGATGTTGAACCTGAAGCTCCAACACTTCGGCCACATGATGCAAAGAACTGACTCTTTGGAAAAGACCCTGATGCTGGGAAAGATTGAAGGCAAGAGAAGAAGGGGATGACAGAGGATGAGTTGACATCAGAGGATGAGTTGACAGGATGGATGACATCACCGACTGCATGGACATGAGTTTGAGGAAGTTCTGAGAGTTGGTGATGGACAGGGAAGCCTGGTGCTCTGCAGTCCATGGGGTCACAAAGAGTTGGACACAACTGTGCAACTGAACTGAACTGAATTTTTCTATGCTTAGCATGTAGAACTATAGGATTTCCATTGAAATTTGAATTCCACTGCATTATTCTTGCCTGGGAAATCCCCTGGACAGAGGAGCCTAGAGGGCAACAGTCCGTGGGGTTGCAAAGGACTTCAACATTACTTAGTGACTAAATAACAACAGCATAACTGGAACCCTGAACCCCTGACACACTGTCTGACCAAAGATCCCTAACAAAGCCTTCTCCCCAACTGCTACTCTGTACTGGTACAGTAACCTGTTACAATACGTTCAGTAAGCAACCATAGCAAATATTTGTTAGTGTAAGTTGTATTCTTTTTATTATTTTGAAAACTTTACAATTGCTAATACATCACTGGCCATTTTGAAATGATGTGTGGTGACTATAAATTTAATTTTTAAAAAATCTTTGAGATATGTTTGTATAATAACTTTTGATATAGCTGAGATTTGTTTAATTTTCAGCTCTATTAAAGCAATTTTGTACCATTCTCCATATATATGAGATGGTTGCTAAGGAACTACTCAATGTAAATATCAAGTAATTCAGGTCTGGGCTTCAAAGGGCAAAGAGCTAAATTTTAGAGATCACTGGAAGTTAATAGTGGTTTTCCTTTTTTTTTTTCTTTTTTTCCCCACCTTGAAAATGCAGAGAGATATTCTGAAGTCTCCTTTTGTTTCTGTGCAAGATGGATCAACCATGATGCCGGTGCTTGTCTATCATTACACTCATCCCATCTTATGGTGATTAACACCCTCCTTTGAACTAAGAATTGTGCTGTGTAAAAACTGTCTTGTGTACCCTCCTCAGTTCCCTGGGTCTAATAAATTGCCATTTATTTTTGCTTTAAGAAATTATGTTTTGAAGAAATTTTTTAAATGAAAAAAAAAAACTTTAAATATACCACATATTCACCTTTTCCAGCATTGTCATTCCTTCATTAGGATTCAATTCCCTCCCTAGTATAATTTTCCTTTTATCTGAGGATAAAAGTACCAATATGCTGATAATTTTCTCAACTTTGTCTGTCTAGAATAGGATTTCATTTTCCTTAACTTCTGAAAGATATTTTCTCTGAATATAGAATTCTAGTTTGAAAGGAAATTTTTTCAACACTTTCAAGATGTCATTGCACATCATCTGGATTGCAATTTTTTCTGGAAATAGATCTACAATCATATTTTATTTCTTCTGTCTGGTTTTAAGATTTTCTCTTCATCACTGATTTTCAACAATTTGATTATGATGTGGCATATATAGGGGTTTCTGTTGTGCTTATCATGCTTGGTCTTTGTTGAATTCTTGAATCTGTGAGTTAATAGTTTTATCAAATTTGGAAATTTTCATTCATTAATTTGTCAAGTATTTCCAGTCTTCCCTTCCCTATCAGAACCTCAATTACCCATGTTTTAGACTATTTACTATTGTACCATGAGACATTGAAATTCTGTTTATTTTTTTCAGTCTTTTCTTCCTTATATATCAGTCTGGATATTTTCTATTGATTTTTATGTCTTCAAGTTCATTGACCTTTTCTTCAGCAGTGTTTAAAAGCACCATTAAAATTATCCACAAAATATTTTATTTCAACTATTATCTTTTTCAGCTTTAGAAGTTCCATGTGATTTTTTTAATTTCTTAGTTATATATGTTATATAAAAATGATTTTATATAAATAATCTTTTATTTATGTAATTATATTTATATTTGTCATTATATTTATAAGCATATGTATAATCACTTTTAAAACTTCTGCTAAAACCCATCATCCCTATAATTTTGAGGTATATTTCTGTTAATTGACATGTTTCTTGCATGAGTCTCTTTTTCTGCTGGCTTACATGTCTTGTAAATTTGTATTGAGTTCTGGACATAGCAAAGTTTACTTTGTTCTGTGTCATGTTTCACTGTCTTTTAAAGAGAGTTGAATTATTTTGGTAGACATTTAAGTAGTTTTGGCCTTCCCTGACAACTTAGATGGTGATAAAGAATCTGACCGCAATTCAGGAGACCCTGGTTCGAACCCTGTTTCAGGAATATCCCCTGGAGAAAGAAATGACAACCCCCTTCAGTATTCTTGCCTGGAGAATTCCATGGACAGAGGAGCCCGGTGGGGTACAATCAGTGGGGTTACAAAGAGTTGGACAAGATTGAGTGACTAATACTGACTTCCAGATCAGTTTATCTACTTTCCGATCAATTTAACTCATTTTGGGGAGCGGGGGCAGAGGTGCTTGGTCAGGGAAGGTGAAGAGTAATCTTAACACCACTAAGGGTTGTTTAGCTCCACTATTAAAGCATGACATTTCTGGGGTCTCCATTGAATACACGGGAAATTCAATGAAGACTCTCTGCCATGGTTTGTGTGTGTGCTTAGTCGCTCAGTTGTGTCTGACTCTGTGTCACCCAATGGACTTTAGCCCTCCAGGCTACTCTGTGGGATTATCCAGGCAAGAATACTGGAGTGGGGTGCCATTTCCTTCTCCAAGGAATCTTCTCAACCCAGGGATCGAACCTGGTTCTCTTGTGTTACAGGCAGATTCTTTACCGTCTGAGCCACCAAGGCTATACCCAGACAAAGATACTGAAGATCAAATATCTCCTGGCCCTGTGAGAGCAATGATCATTACTCAGCTTACAGATATTCAGTCATTCCTTGACCAGCTTTACAGAGGTTTGTTCTATGCATATGTAGCTCAGTATTCACCCGTAGACTCTAGGGTAACTCTTTCTGGAGCAATTCCTCTGCTTTCCTTTTGTTTCAGTCTCTCATCAGTTCAAATTTCAAGTGATTTAGCCTCTTCTGAATCGGATATGTGTCACCTCAACTTAGTGAGATTGTCATATTGTGCTTTGTTTAATTCTCTCCTCACCATATTTCAGAAAGTGCCTTCAGGGACAAGTTGGAGAGATCATAGGGTTCACTTCATTTTTTTCTTTTTCTCAGTTTTGCACTGTTTGTTGTCAAGTGTATGAAAACATTTGTTTATATTTTTCAAGTTTTATAGTGTTTCTTATCCTATAGTAGGGGGGCATGTCAAGCCCCAATTACTTTTTATGGCCAAGGATGCTAATGAGCCTAGCCCAGATTCGTATCTGTGATTGACTTCTCTTGGCTATTTACAAGCAAAATGTCCATTTTCCCCTGCTGTATTAGCCAAGAACTCTGATCTCACTATATAGAAATATGTTCAGGTTGATTATTCCTGAGAGCTAGAGATAGAACATAGCAATCATAGAAGAAAAAATATATAGAGTGGCCTACTCCCTGTGGACATAATTTCTGCTTTAGGGCAAGGACCTTTTCCACATTGCGACTGGGCCAGATGCCCAGATTGGTGAACTTTATTGCTACCAGGGATTTCACTCAGGTCTTGGCCACTATTTCTTAACCCAGGTGGTATTAATTCCATTAATATTCTTTGTTTATGAGCACTTGTGTCTGGTATGGATGAAATATTTCACAGTAAAAATTCAGAGTTTCACATTGCAATACAATAAAAGATTTGGTAGATCAAGGTTGAAAAAAATGTAGTTTCTACCCTCAAGGACCTATAAGGTATGTGTGGTAGTATAGTTGTGGGGCCCAGACTTAAAGAGAGAATTAGAAAATAACAGATAAAAATAGGTGATGGAGAGCCACAGGATATTATTACAGCAAAAAAAGAAAGAGTTTTAGTGTGACATATTAAATGACTCCAGTAAAGTAAGCAGAAATTAATTAGGCAAAGGAAATGTGTTATTCAGTATGGCGTATTGTGGGAAAATTGGGAAGGTCATAAACAGGTGTAAACAAGGGTGTTGAGGAAGAATGACATGCTAGGTGCAGGAACTATTGGTGTCCTATTTTTCTGGGGCATAAAGTGGAAGACTGAGAGTGTCCAAAAGTGAGATTCAACACCGTGAAGAGTTTGCATGCCTGTAAATAAGCTTGGACGTTTATCTACAGTGAAAAGGAGTCATTAAAAATTTTTGAGAAGGATGATTCCATATTCAGATCTGGTTTTACAGAGATCCTGTGGAGTGTAGAGTTAATATAAATAAGAATAGTGGTTAGAAGAGTCAAAAGTTATTATAGTAATTGAGTTAAGAGAAGATGTTTGTCCTTGAACAAAATTAAGTGATAGTGGGAGTCACTGACAGATTAAGGACCTGGATGGTATAATATCCAGGAACTACATGAGGTACTCCTCATCCTCAAAATTAGAGGAAACAAGTAAGTGTGAATGGTTTATCCAAATTATCTCATCAGTTTTCTCAGTGGACGTGGCCTGAAAGTGAATGGAGAGTTTGATAAGATTTGTGCCAATTGGATTCACAGTTGAGGGAGAGGAGGCTAAGTACAACTCAAGGGGTTAATAGGAGAAGCTGAGGATCCAACTGAGTTTTGAAAATATGATTTTATGGAGGCAACATCTGTAAGAATGGGAGATGTTTCACAAGTGGCACTTAACTGTTCAGGTGGAGGAAAGAGAAGGTGATAAATTAGAGCCTTGATTGGAATGCTATTGGAAGGAGTTGGGAGTACAGCACTTGGGAGGTTTTTTTTTGCTTGTCTGTTTTTTTGAGCAGTAGTTAAAAGCTTTCTCTAAATAATCAAAGCTACCTTTTAAAACTTCTCTCTCATACTCCTATAATGAAGGGGAGAGAAATGTATTTATCAGAATTCCTCTAGGGAAGAACAATATAACAAGGAAGAATTATTTCTTGATGTTTTGAATGAGACTCTCAAAGACAAGTTGAAGCAGTACATGATGGTCACTAAAACTATACACATGAGAGAGGGAGGACATTTTGTTTTGCTTCGACAGAGAGCAGAGTACAAAATCAGGAAGAGAGAAGAAAAAGAAAGTTGTTGTAGAAGTCTAACCTCAGCACAATATAACTTCATTGTCACCTCCAAATATTCAGGATCAATCTCATGGACACTTGGTGGAAGCTGATTTATTTTGTAAACTAAACAAGGGATTGAATTTCACATATATGTTAGCGCAAGGTGTAAGGATATAGGAAATAAAGACACAGGAGCTGGGGGCAAAGTAGATCATGAGAATCTAAGCTCCCAGGAGTGGACACTGGTGATTCACACCAACTTTATCTTTATTGGCAAGAAAGCCTCCACAATAGCTTCTTAGGGGAAGAATTCAAACCAGTTCCCCCATATCTCCTGACTGCCTGGCCTATGCCTTACACATGGAAGCATTCAATAAATAAATTTCATTCTGAGTCATCCGTCTCAAGGATACATGCTACCTTTTATAAGAGGAACAGGAAAGGAAAGAGTGACTGGATCTTTAACCTTTCACTGCCTTCAAATAAACAACTCAAAGCACAGTTCAGCACTGTCATTTTCATATAACAAGAGCATAGCATTTTCAAACACTGGAGTACTAGGAAAGCCCAGGTAAATTTTCTAAGAGAGACTGGACTAACAGAAATACACTTGCTTGCATTCAGTATCTACTATAAATTTATGTGGTTGGGCTGCCGGTAAAGCCACCCTTTTAGCAATCTGCACCCAAAGCCATGGGTATCTATTTCTAAAGGTTAAATGCTGGCTCTCTGTTTTCCTCTGGCTGGTTTAGGACATTATCTGCCAGAAACTTATCATGTTGGCCACTAAAGTGCCTAATACCAGGTTAACCGATAATCAAGCTAAATTCATGCATACTATTCTAGTAAGACAGGAGCGCCACAATTTTTTTTTTTTCCAATGAAAGGCTTCCAAATAGTCACTAGAGGAAAATGTATTGGGCAACATTAAGGAGTTTTTCCCTGCCCTAAATTTTGGATTAAATTGTGAGCTGGAGAGATTTGAGGGGGAGGGGGAGATTTCTTAGGCCCCTTTAGAGTCCCTGGATGGGTCTGATCATCAAATTGACAAAGATTAACAAGAGAAGAGCATACAAATTTTATTGAATTTTTACATGTATGGGGAGCCTTCACAAGAGAACAAAGACCTGAAGAAGTGAGTAGAAAAGGAAGCTGTTGTTTTATTCCTCTTAGAAAAAGAAGTAGTACGTTTGTAAAGAATTGACCAAATAGTTTGGGGTACAGGTGGTTAAGAAATAACTAGGAAGGTAAGGGTGAGTTTAACAAGATGTGTTAGTGTAGATTTCCCCACCTCTGGTAATAAGAATGTTGTCTTTCGTTCTGGTACAAGGAGTGAATCTTCCACATATTTTTCTTCTTCTTCAGAGAAGGGTGTGGGGGGGGTGATGCGAGGTCAGAGTGATTTTCTGCTTCTGCCCTTTTCGAAAAATAAGATATTAACTATACTAAGGTTACCTATTTTAGTGAGTCCAGACACCATAAGACGGAAACCTTAATTTTGTAACTAATTATGTCTTCAAAAAAACATTCTGGCTTATAAAATATCTGGTGGATATTTTCAGCAGACATATCCAACTTGGTGGCTCAGGTGGTAAAGAATCTGCCTGCAATACAGGAGACCCAGTTTCGATCCCTAGGTCAGGAAGATCCCCTGTAGAAGGGAGTGGATACCCACTCCAGTATTCTTGCCTGGAGAAGTCCATGGACAGAGAAGCCTGGCGGGCTGCAGTTCTTGGGGTTGCAAGAGTCAGTCACGACTGAGTGACAAACACTTTCACATTTCAACAGACAGAATGGTGATGGGTCCTAAACAAAAAGGTACCAAACAAGATGAAATAGTCACTGAAGAAAGGGGAAATAAATGTCCAAGTTCACTTGACAAAGATGAAAGGCAGCAACTATTTCACCATTTGCTGTCAAGTCTGAAGTAACTCAAATTCTTCTAGCTAACAATCTGTTGACTAATAAAAATCCTTAGGGGACTGATTAAACAAATAGATAAGAATTATCCATAAATTAACCATAATTATCATATCAATTGTATGTAAATTAATTACTTCTGAAGTACTTGAGGGTGTTGAAGGTGCTTAGAAATAGTTAATGTTATTTTAAATGTTCTGCTTACACTTAGACAATTGAGTTGTGTTGTTTGTAAGTAAGGAATTCTTTTGGGGAAGAATGAACTTTATATAAGTCTGATTCAATCTCCGAAGTTCTAAAAGCCACAAAAATCTGAATATTGTGGAGTTTTTCTTTTAAAGGTTTTATTGTAGCTTCTAAATCTTCTCTCTCTCTCTCTCTTTTTTTTTTTTCAAGAGATTTTGGGAAAGAGATCCAGAAGCTATGCCTACACTTGACAAGTATTTAAAAAGGTCCAAAGATATATTTGATAAATTATTAAAACCTTGGCTTAAAATATACCCTAATTGGTCACTTTGCATTCCAAAGCACAAGTAATATCAGAGTAGCCAGGATGCCATCTTCTATTTAACTATATTCATGTGTCTGATGGAATGTAGGGAAGGAATAATCTCTTCCTCTGCTTATTTTAGGTTCTCCAATTTAGGCCTGTAAATTAGACTGACAAAAGATAGATTAACAAGAGAAAAGCAAACAGAAGTTTATTAACATGTATATCCCATGTATGAAAGGATAGACTCAGGGATTAGTAACTCAAAGGGGTGGCTAGACCTTCAGTTTATACATTATTTTAACAAAGGAATAATAAATGTTTAAAGAAGTAGCAAGACAAAGGAAAAGGAGCCTCTAGGTCTCAAATTGTTAGAAGATAAATATTTGTGTATCCGATGGTTAGTAAAGGCTAGTTAGTAAACTTTGTTATGCCGATTCCTCTGGTGCTGTCTCCAAACTGATAAGGGTCTAAATTTCTAAATTTGTCTCCAGTGGGGAACATCTTTGTAAATGTTTGTCCTCCTTTTAAACAAATTAGGAGGAGAACAGAGGACTTTTCTTTCATCTGCTTCCTCTCAACTGCCTTCAGCTCAAAATCATTCTTATGCCAAAGTGGCATATTTGGGGTGGCAAATTCTACTCTCAGTGACAAGATTTTGTTTGCTGCTGTTAAAACTCAGCAAACCTCTGTATTGGTAAACAATATGAAAAAGGGATAGCTTTTGATGAGATGTAAATAAGCTACGCTGCTTGTTAATAACAAAAGAAAATATTTGTCCATTGCATTAATCAAGGTAAAATCAAAATAATATTATCATGTTACTAGCATTAACATTGTTACTGAACTCAGGTTCAGCTTTCACTGCTCAAAAGCCAGTAATCTGAGAGACAAGTGTCAGTAGAAAGGAAAGGTGCTTTAATCAGAAAGGCAGGCAATCTGGGGAGATGGTGAATGTGTGTCCAGAGACCAACTCCAAAGATTCTACTGAGTCATGATAGTTTTTGAAGTTTTAAAAGAGGGAAGAGTCTCAGTAAGTCATCAGGTCAGAAAGTTGGGTTCTAGCTACTTTCCATTGAGTGCCGACTGGCTGACTCTCTTCAGACGTTATTTTACCAGAGTGATCTGCCTTGAAGAATCCTTTGGAAACTGTTAGGAGTAGAGAGCGAATCATTCTTTACTTAATTCTTCATTCTTCTTTATAGATAGAAAAAAAATCAACTAGTTAGACAAGGCTGGTGTACATTCAGGACAGCGTAAGTCAGGTGTTAGTTTTGATGGCTTAGTGATCTCTTTCCTATAATTAGGTTCTTTTAGGGTTAGAGGAGAATAGAAATTGGCAAACAGGAAACGGGTAAAAAAGCTGCTTTCAATATCAGTGGGAAAATATCCAATTCTCCTTTTATAGAATCTTCAAATCAAAGACAATCTCCAGGCTATACGAAGTGTCATGAAAAAGCTACTGACATAAATATCTTGGTGCTTTATGTATTCCCCCTCTTCTGAGATATCAAGAGTCTCCAATGGGTAACAGTTTTACAAAATAGTCTAGTAACTTACAAAAATTTAAAAATAGAAATATCTACCCTGAGTTCCTACTAGAACATCTTATAGGAACCTCACATATTCTGCTGCTTAAAACCTTCCAACAGCTTCTTGTTGCATTGCCTTTAGGATAAGGTTCAAACTCCTTCCTTTTTGTTGTTCAGTTGCCAAGCCATGTCTTACTCTTTGTGACTCCATGAACTGCAGCACGCCAGGATTCCTTGTTCTTCACTATCTCCCAGAGTTAGCTCAGACTTATGTCCATTGAGGCGGTGATGCCATCTGACCATATCATCCTGTTGCACCGCTTCTCCTCCAGCCCTCAATCATTCCTAGCATCGGGGTCTTTTCCAAAGAGTCGGCTATTTGCATAAGGTGGCCAAAGTACTGAAGATTCAACTTCAGCGTCAGTCCTTCCAGTGAAAATTCAGGGTTGATTTCCCTTAGGATTGACTGGTTTGATCTCCTTGCTGTCCAAGGGACTCTCAAGAGTCAAACTCCTTAAGTAGGCATATACAGACTTTTCATTACCAGGTTCTCTCTTCACACTCCATTCCTTAAAACAAAATCTTCAACACCGTTATTACCTCTCTGTACAGGTTCTATGGAAAAGGAAATGGCAACCCACTCCAGTATTCTTGCCAGGAGAATCCCAGGGACAGAGGAGTCTGGCGGGCTATAGTCCATGAGATCGCAAGAGTCAGACATGACTTAGTGACTTAACCACCACCACCACAGGTTCCAAGCACTTCATTCTTTCTCATGATGCCCTGTTCTGCACATGCTGTTTCCTCTTATCTGAAATGCTCTTGCCTGTCTCATTTACTGGCAACCTGAGGCCTGAAGCTTCAACTACCCAGAGAACTCTCTCCACCTCACATTCTCCCCAACTCTGCGGGCCCTCCTTTATGCTTCTGGTTTTAGCAGAGCTGTACTGATTTTTTTTTTTTTTTGCACTGAATTTTAATAATTGATTTTCCTAGCTCCTACTTCACAGCTCAGTTCAGTTCAGTTGCTCAGTCATGTCCGACTCTTTGTAACCCCATGGACTACAGCACGCCAGGCCTCCCTTTCCATCACCAACTCCAGGAGTTTACTCAAACTCATGTCCATTGAGTTAGTGATGCGTTCCAACCATCTCACCCTCTGTTGTCCCCTTCTCCTCCTGCCCTCAATTGTTCCCAGCATCAGTGTCTTTTCCAAAGAGTTGGCTCTTTGCATCAGAGGCCCAAAGTACTGGAGTTTCAGCTTCAGCATCAGTCCTTCCAAAGAACACCCGGGACTGATCTCTGCCAGGAGCCGTCAGGATGCCCCCTCACTCGGATGACAAAGTCATGAGACTGAGAAGGAAACTGCAATGCGGATTTTCCTTTGGGGCATCCCAAGGCAAGGCCCCTCCTGGTATTTTTCTTGGGAAGTTCTGTTTATGCTCTGAACATTAGCTCATCTCAGTAGGTCAGTCCCAGTTAGAAAAAATTTATCCTGAGATAATTCCCTCAGACTTTATTTCCCTCAGAGGATCTGGGAAGGCAGATTCTCTTTCCCGAGGACTAAGGAGGAATAAGGAACATTTAAATAGAATACTATACCTCCTACTAGTTACTGGGGAGTTTACCAAGAGTTCTCTGGGGGTCATGGCAAAGCCACCACCAGAAGGGCTCGTACTTGGGTCACCCTTCCACATTCCACTCCCCCAACCACTCCACGGAGGAGGCTCCCTTCCTTGAAAAAACCAGGTTGGAATGGGACTTAGGAATGCTCATAATTGTGGCCAGCATAATTGGAGACACTGATTGCTTTAGGGTAGTGTAGATATAGGAATTCATTTTAGTAGTTGTAAGGTTAATAGGGTTTCATTGTTAAAGCAGTACTGCTAAACTGTCTCTTTATCTTCTTTTCTCTTTCCTTGTAAAAACCAAAATAGGTTAATAGAATAAAACAGTTTCAAGCTTAAGCCCCTCTCTCTAGCTTCTACATAGTTGCACCTAATAAGAGAAATGTAGCCTTTCTATTTAGATTGATGTACTTATCTGAAGTATGCTAGAGACATTCAAATGGTAAACATACTATTGTTAAGTCTAATTATGCAAAAATCCAAACTTTTGCAAGGAAAATGAGGTTAATGTTAAAGTTGTTGATGGCAGGCAGAAAACAAAAGATTGCATAGAATAGTTGTGATGTAATGGGGATGTTTTTTGGCTATAAAACTGTAAACTAACAAAAATAGAGAGACTTCTCCATCACCTCACAAAACTAACAGCAATAAAGAGAGACTGCTTCATCACCACACATCGACTCAGCTCAGTTCTTCTGCCGACCCCACTCATCCCTCAAGACCCCCGGACCCACTGGGGTGGACCCCAGCAGATCTCCTTTAGGATGGATTGGTTGGATCTCTTTGCAGTCCAAGGGACTCTCAAGAGTCTTTTCCAACACCACAGTTTAAAAGCATCAGTTCTTTGGCCCTCACCTTTCTTTATACTCCAACTCTCACATCCATACATGACTATTGGAAAACCATAGCTTTGACTAGAAGGACCTTTGCTGGCAAAGTAATGTCTCTGCTTTTTAATATGCTGTTTAGGTTGGTCATTACTTTTCTTCAAAGGAGCAAACGTCTTTTAATTTCATGGTTGCAGTAACCATCTACAGTGATTTTGGAGCCCAAAAAAATAAAGTCTGTCACTGTTTCCATCGTTTCTCCATCTATTTACCATGAAGTCATGGGACCAGATGTCATGATCTTAGTTTTCTAAATGTTGAGTCTTAAGCCAACCTTTTCACTCTCCTCTTTCACTTTCATCAGAGGCTCTTTAGTTCTTCTTCACTTTCTGCCATAAAGGTGGTGTCATCATCAAATCTGAAATTATTGGTATTTCTCCTGGCAAACTTAATTCCACCTTGTGCTTCATCCAGCCCAATGAAGTACATTTTGCCTGATGTACTCTGCATATAAGTTAAATAAGCAGGGTGACAACATACAGCCTTGACATACTCCTTTCCCAATTTGGCACCAGTCTGTTATTCTATGTCCAGTTCTAACTGTTGCTTCCTGACATGCATACAGATTTCCCAGGAGGCAGATCAGGTAATCTGGTATCATCTCTTTAAGAATTTTCCACAATTTTTTGTTATCCACACACTCAAAGGCTTTGGCATATTCAATAAAGCAGACGTAAATGTTTTTCTGAAATTCTCTTGCTCTTTCGATGATCCAACAGATATTGGCAGTTGGAGCTCTGGTTCCTCTGCCTTTTCTAAATCTACCTTGAACATCAGGAAATTCACAGTTCACATACTGTAGAAGCCTGGCTTGGAGAATTTTGAGCATTACTTTTCTAGTGTGTGAGATGAGTGCAATTGTATTGGTAGTTTGAGCATTCTTTGGCATTGCCTTTCTTTGGGATTGGAATGAAGACTGACCTTTTCCAGTCCTGTGGCCACTGCTGAGTTTTCCAAATTTGCTGGCTATTGAGTGCAGCACTTCAACAGCATCATCTTTTAGGATTTGAGATAGCTCAACTGGAATTCCATCACCTTCACTAGCTTTGTTCATAGTGATGCTTCCTAAGGCCCTCTTGACTTCACATTCCAGGATGTCTGGCTCTATGTAAGTGATCACATTATCATGATTATCTGGGTCATGAAGATCTTTTTTGTACAGTTCTTCTGTGTATTCTTGCCACCTCTTCTTAATATCTTCTGCTTCTGTTAGGTTCATACCATTTCTGTCCTTTATTGTGCCCGTCTTTGCATGAAATGATCCCTTGGTATCTCTAATTTTCTTGAAGAGATCTCTAGTCTCTCCCATTCTATTGTTTTCCTTCATTTCTTTGCATTGATCACTCAGGAAGGCTTTATCTCTCCTTGCTATTCTTTGGAACTCTGCATTCAAATGAGTATATCTTTCCTTTTCTCCTTTACATCTCATTTCTCTTCTTTTCACAGCTATTTGTAAGGCATCCTCAGACAAACATTTTGCCTTTTAGCATTTCTTTTTCTTGGGGATGGTCTTGATCCCTGCCTCCTGTACAATGTCACTAACTCTTTCCATAGTTCTTCAGGCTCTCTAACTATCAGATCTAATCCCTTGAATCTATTTGTCACTTCCACTGTATAATCATAAGGGATTTGATTTAGATCAAATCTGAATGGTCTAGTCATTTTCCCTACTTCAATTTAAGTCTGAATTTGGTAATAAGGTGTTCATGATCTGAGTCACAGTCAGCTCCCATTCTTGTTTTTGTGGACTGTGTAGCACTTCTTCATCTTTGGCTGCAAAGAATATAATCAATCTGATTTCAGTGTTGACCATCTGGTGATGTCCATGTGTAGAGTCTTCTCTTATGTTTTCGGAAGAGGGTGTTTGCTATGACCAGTGAGTTCTCTTGGCAAAACTCTGTTAGCCTTTTCCCTGCTTCATTCTGTACTCCAAGGCCAAATTTGTCTGTTACTCCAGGTATCTCTTGACTTACTACTTTTGCTTTCTAGTACCCTATAATGCCAAGGACATCTTATTCTGGTGTTAGTTCTAGAAAGTCTTTTAGGTCTTCATAGAACCATTCAACTTCAGCTTCTTCAGCATTACTGGTCAGGGCATAGACTTGGGTTACCGTGTTATTGAATGGTTTGCCTTGGAAACGAATGGAGATCATTTTGTCATTTCTGAGACTGCATCCAAGTACTTCATTTTGGACCCTTTTGTTGACTATTATAACTGCTCCATTTCTTCTAGGGAATTCTGGCCGACAGTAGTAGATATAATGGTCATCTGAGTTAAATTCATCCATCGCAGTCCATTTTAGTCCACTGAATCCTAAAATTTTGATGTTCACTCTTGCCATCTCCTGTTTGACCACTTCCAGTTTGCCTTGATTCATGAACATACCATTCCAAGCTCCTGTGCAATATTGCTTTTTACAGCCTTGGACTTTACTTCTATCACCCGTCACATCCACAGCTAGTTGTTGTTTTTTCTTTGGGCTCCATCTCTTCATTCTTTCTTCAGTTATTTCTCCACTGATCTTCAGGAGCATACTGGGCATCTACTGAGCTGGGGACTTCATCTTTCAGTGTCCTATCTTTTTGCCTTTTCATACTGTTCATGGGGTTCTCAAGGCAAGAATACTGAAGTGGTTTGACATTCCCTTCTCCAGTGAACCATGTTTGTGCATCTTGGAGGGCACAGACAGAACCTTGTGTGCACTAAAACCCAGGAGAAAGGAGCAGTGTCCCTACAAGAGACTGACCCAGACTTGCCTGTGAGTGTAACCAATCTTATCTCATGGACCACAGCCTTGTCTAACTCAGTGAACCTATGAGCCATGCTGTGTTGGGCCACCCAAGATGGATGGGTCATGGTGGAGAGTTCTGACAAAATGTGGTCCACTGGAGAAGGGAATGGCTTCTCCTTCTACCAGAAGTCAAATTACTTGAGACTGAGGATATTTCGACTGTTTTGTTTCTTTGCTTGTTTTCATCCTTATGTCTTCAGTACCTCACGCAGAGCTTAAGACATGGTACATTTCCAATAAGTTATATGTTAAATACCTTAATTTTCAAAAAATTTGGACAGCCACAGTCAATATACTTCCATACTTTCACAGAGAATGTTAAACTGCAGTCTCATACTGTTTTATCTTCTTTTAAGTTTCTGCTTAAATATTACTTTATCAGAATTGGCTTCCCTAATCTCCCTATTAAAACACATCACTCAATTCTCATTTATTGCCTTTTTTCTACCCTGCCTTGCTATTTTTGTATCTAGCAGTTATCATCTCCTGACATATACATGAACATATATGTGTGTATGCATACATGAATATATACACACACACACACATATAGTGTGACTATATTACTAGTCCCTAAAACAGAGTCTGAAACATAGAAAGTGTAAATTCATTCATTTAACAAATATTTATTGTTAATAAGATTAGTATTTTATAGAGCCAGGCACTGTTCTAAAGGCTTGGGGTACATTGATGAGCAAAGAGTTTTCCCTTGTGAGTGTCCAGGGTGAGAGACTGTTGAGGGAAAGAAAGGCAACAAAAAATAAATTTAATACAAAAGGAAATTGTTTACTATATTGAAAGATGTTATGAAGAAGTGAAAGTAGGGTGAAGAGGATCAGATTTGCTATGGAGACAATTTACACTATTAAACAGGACAGTCAAACAAATATTTATGAATAAATAAACATTTATTGATTATATAAATATGTATTGTGTGAATACATACTTGTCTAATGAATGAATGAATATCTCTTATTGCATGTGGTCAATTATTTTATACATATTTAAACTTGCATTAGTTAAATAACTTTGGCTCACCAACAACAACATGAATGGTAACTTCTAGAATGGAAACTTATTTTTGTTTGAACTGGATATTCTGCCTCACATAAAAAGGAATCGAAAATCTATATTCTCAAGTAAAATAACCTGATCATAGACTCTCCGAGTTGGAAGGAAACCTATACACCTCTAATCATGCCATTTCACAATATTTCTTTTAGCAAAAAATCATTTAGTGCCACCCAGTTTAGGCAACTGACACAAGAGCCAGCTCTCCTGAACTACTTATCCTTTGCTCTTTCCATTTCTGATTCAGATAGTCTTTTCTGAATCAAATTACTAGCCTTATATAAATGCAACACACTTTATATCAATAGGTAAAGTCAATTTGTTTTTCTGTGTTTCAGTCTTCCAAACTGTTAAACAGGATAAGGGGGAAAAGATATGTCATTTACTGTCCAGGCAGATCACTAGAAATAATAATTTCTAAGTAATCTTTCTTCTAACTTTCCACTTTAGCTCATTTGTCTTATGTATCTAATCACTTATTCATATATTCAAACATCTTTATTGAGTGTCAATTCTGGTCCAGGCACTGTGCTAAGCACGTACAATAGAGAGATGATTACCACTTGATTTAGCAAAGCCTATTCATTAATTCATTTCATAATGATTTATTGACTATTTGCTTTGTGCCAGGCATTGTTCTAAGTGTTGGAAGAGCAACAAAGGACAAAAAATGCAAATTTATTACTCTCCTGTAGTTTGCATTTTGGGAGATGAGACAGATAATAATCAATTAAATATTTAGACATTCAGTATACTTTTAGGTTGTTAATTCTTAAGGAGAAAAAAAGAAGTAAGGCAGAGAATAAAGTAATGGAAGAGAGTTGTTATTCTAAGCAGAACTGTTTGGGAAGGCCTGTCTGAGGTGGGGTCACTTCTGAACAAGATTAGAAGGAAGGCAGAAAAACATGCAAAGGGAGAAAAGCATTCAAGACAGAGTCCAGCCTGAGGCTGACGTGCTTGGTAGTAGATTCTGGATTCAGCAAGATGGCCTGTATCAGTGGTATGCTGGAACTGGCTTGTACACAGGCTCGAGAACCAACTAGGCTCACATCTTCCCAAATTCATGTTTGTGGCTTGAAAACAACCATGAAGGAAGTATTTACAGCATGCAAATCAGCAAACATGACCAATCAGAGCTTTTCTCCAGTTGTGAAATATTTTCCAGTGTTCTGCCTCTGTTCCCATGCACTGAGGGAGAAGAGAGAATGGTGGTGAGATTATTTCAGGGGGCAGATCTGACTTCCATGAGACTGGTTCACATGGTGGTGATCTGGCCAAAAGCTTATGCTTGTTTTCTTATGTATTCCTACAATTTCCCCACACTACATTCAGTTTTTTCAGTTGGCAGAGTATGCGTCCCAATTAAAGTGTAGAGAGAATCTTACCTTTACCCTTTATATATAAATGGTAGATTTCATTAATCCAGAACCTAGAAATGCAGATAAACAGGGGTTAAAAGCAAAATAAAATATTTATTAAATGCAAGTAATACGAACAATTTGACTAGCTTACTAGCTTAAGGGTTACTAGCTTAGAGTGAGAGTGAAAATGAGAAAGACTCAAGAACAGGAAAACCATTGGGCTTTAGGAAGGACTGAAATCGGAACTGGAAAGCCTGATAGTAAAGCAGCATAAACACTCATTCAGTTTTATTCTCTCTTTGCATCAACTACATTTTTTTTAATCCTGCTATAGACCAGTTATCTTCACTCATTAGTTCATATGGTAGAATTCATATGCTAGAATATGATTGTTCATTACTTCTGGATTCAGATATTACCCTTCTAATCACATAAGAAGACCAGATGAAAGATTTTTCTCCTATCTCTAAGTTTCTAGGTGGAAGAATCTGACTGATTCAGTTTCCTAAGCTGCCCATCTCTAGTCTAATTACGTATGTCCGAAGGAGCTGAGCTCTCGCAATACAAATCTGACTGCTGGAAGTCCATCCATGTAAAAAGAGTCAAGGAATGAAGAAGGAGGTAGACATTTTTATGGGTAAAACAAATATCCTATAAGTGCTCACATCAAAATACTTCAGATCTGATTCGAGGGTAGAAAACGACTCTAAAAATCAGAGTTCGGTCTACCGCCAAACGCAGTGACCTCCGCTATCCTCTCTCTGACCCATGGACGTATTCAGTATCTGCTTGGATAGCAGAAAGCTGACTAAAGCCTGAGGCAGCTCATTCCAGAGTGAGGCAGTTTCATTGTCAGAAGGTCCATTCATACACAGAGCTGAGATCACTATAACTTCAATCCATTCTGCTTTGTGGAACAATATATGCCTAAATTCTTCTTGGCAGCCCTTTATTTATTAGAAGATGACTAACATGCTCTTCACTGATGTTCCCCAGGGTAAAAATATCTCCTTCATTCTTTTTCTCTGGTATGAATTTCCTGTCCTTCAGTACTTTAATAATTAGTTGGCTTTCAGTTGCCTAAAAGAGATATTTTTGTTTCAAGTGTATAAAGCCCCAAAGGAATCACTTTGGCTCACATCATTGGCAAGTCGAGAGTCATTTTCTGCAAGTGGGTGATCCAGCAGCTAGGTTGCTTATTCACCCTTTAACAAAGGCTTGAGGAGCACCTACTATGTGCGAGGCATTTGTACTAGGCACTTGAGGTATGTCAGGCCCCAAATAAATCACCATTCTAGAGCTTATATTCTAATGGAGAAAGACTGATGGTAAACAATAAATGTCAAAATATAAACAAATTGAATAGTAAGTTAGAATGTGGTAGGTGCTTTTAGTAAAATAAAAAAGTAGAACAAGAAAG
This sequence comes from Antilocapra americana, assembly GCA_007570785.1. Taxonomy (NCBI): domain Eukaryota; kingdom Metazoa; phylum Chordata; class Mammalia; order Artiodactyla; family Antilocapridae; genus Antilocapra; species Antilocapra americana. Next base: position 10,743,418 of record ML662496.1, read on the forward strand.
GGGGCTGAGAGTGTTGAGAGTGGGGTACAAAGGCTATATCAGGGTAACTTTCTTTGAGATTTGAATGAAGACTGGAAGACTTTGTTGGGGGTGTACATAGGAGGTGGGCAGGGGATATTTGAAGGAAGAGCAGAGAAACAGGTTTAGAGATCCTAAGGTGAGACAGTGTCTGGAATATTCTAATAGCAAAGGCCAGTACATCAGTAAGGAATGAGTGTAAAAAAAGGAGAGTCACTACAGATGAGGACAGAGAGAGGACAGGGGACCAGATCATGTCAGATGTATAAACCTTTGTAAGGACCTTGCCTTTTACTCAAAGTGAGATCAAGCTCCATTTCCAGCTTCTGAGCAGAGTAGTGACAAGATTTTGCTTACAAAAGAAACTCCCTGACTCCTATTAAAAACATTATTGGAAGGCAAGAGTTTCTTTCTTTCTTTCTGTAGGGTTTATGTTTAGGTAGTCTCTTGTTGTGATTTTAGTGTGGTTACCAGCACTGATCAGAACTACATGCTTCCATGTTTGTGTCTATGAGATTTCATGCTGACTGACCCATCCTTGACCTAACCTCTATTTTCACTGGAATGTCATGCTCTGATTAGCCTTATGTCTGGATGACCTGAAATTATCACTATGGAAGGAGGGGGCTGATTACTTTGATCGGCTTACCCCTCACCAAATTGCATGGCTATCCATAAAGAGAATAAATAGGGCTGCCAACAATATTGTTCTCTACAATTATCCTTGCATGACTATTAAATTTGAGTAGAATATAATGGAACTATTACCTTCTTAATTGAATACTTTTATTTTATTAAGAATTCTAATTGCTTTCGGTCAGTGCTTCATATTTTCTGTATAGAATGTATCATCAAACCACATACCCCTTAATATAGAACCTTTTACAACTGATTTTTTAAAACCTAAATAGGAGAATTTACATTTATATTCCTGTTGAATTCCTTTTAATATCATTTTGAATACTGATTCTATCATCCTAGTAAAAAGTACCTGTCACTCGCAAATTTGGAAAAAGTACTTCATCATAAATATTAAATACATTAAAAAAGGACAAAATCATATTCATTTCTTCTTCCTTAAAAACATACCTTATTTTCTCTAATAGAAAATGGGTGTAGAGGGTAAGAGAATCAGACTTGAAGTAACAATGCTCCAACAGAAATATCTGTGGCAAGGTAATTAAGAGATTTAACCAAATCTGAACAATTTTCAGCTCTCATTTCTCAGTTTTTCATTGCCGGTGTTAAGGAGCAAATGTATTCAAATTACTTTGAACACTCTAGATTATTAAAATAGACTTTGAAAAGGCTGAAGGTTTCCATTTGTTATTTGGTTCCTTTCTGTGTGAAGTTACCAAAGAAAAAGTTAGTTTGGAAGAGTTACTCATTCCAGGAATGAGCTTCAAAGCTGAAGTTTTATTTGCAGACCACTTGTCAGTCATCATTTGTGTGGTTATTTGCATAAAGGTAAGTAAATTGTAATGTGGATTTTATGATGCATTTATACTATTTCATAGTTTATGATATTATAAAACAAAATGATGCTGTTTCTTTTGTATTTAGCATATTTTTCATCTTTTACTTTTCTGTGCATTTTTTTTAATTTTTCACATTCGCTCCCCTAGTTTAGTTCTTTATGCATGATCATTCTAAAAACTGCTGATCCACTTAAACTATTGTGTTCTCTTCCAAGAATAATCTTTATTATATGCACAATATAGGAAGGACAGCCAGCTATGCTGAGCTTTTTTCATTGAACATGCAGATAAGCAGTCACTTTTGCAGAATACAAAAGAGGCAATGTTTGTGTTAAGACAGTCCTTTGCTTGCTGTCATTTAATCCTTTCTTTTTTTAATGTAAAATTTATTTTTACCAAAGTAACACATGCACAAAACTTAAAAAGTAAATAGTTTTGGAAGATTTACCATGAAATAAACAAAATCCAAACTATACTCTTTTGTCTCACCCTTTTCTTATCCCCAAGTATTATAGCCCAGAAACAACTGCATTCAACTCTTCTTCCTGATTTTCCTGGTATTTACCTCAATGATTCTGAACAGTATGTTCATCTGCCGTTTTCTCACCTATCAATGCTAGACATTATCTATTGGCTTCCTACTTTGGAATATGAGAATTTGCATTCCCATCACATACACATATGCATACATCCATGGTTCTCTTCCATCCTCCCATGAAATTGCTTTACACTCTTAATTTTATTAATGTTCAATGCTTACATTTTTATGGAGATGTAACTATTTTTATAATTGATTCACAGTGTACATGATTATATCTCCTTACAACTTTTTGTTTATCTTGAAGCTAATTTTTAAAAAATTTCCATGTATCTTTTATTAATTTTACCTCTAAGCTTGCCAACAGTGCTATAAAACTCTGTTCAATACATTCAGACATTTTCAGTCTATAAGTTCCATGCTTTTCCTTGGAGACATGTTTTCTGGAGCTCTCTGGTCTCATACTGCATTGGAACCCTAGGACTGCTATATGGCTGTACAGCTGTTGACCTAGGCCTTCTTTTATTGATACCTAATTTTCTTCTCTTACATGTTGGATCTCTGGCTTCCTGGGTACCAAGTGTTCTTTACTGATACATTGTTTCATTGGGAAATATATATTCAAGAAGACTGACAAATAAAAAGTGCATAGGGAATAAACATTTTGACGTTTAGTATATCCAGAGGTGGGTTTCCCTGGTGGCTCAGCTGGTAAAGAATTCACCTGAAATTTTGAAGACCTGGGTTTGATCCCTGGGTTGGAGTCCCCTGGAGAAGGGAAAAGCTGCAGGTCAAGAAGCAAGAGTTAGAACCGGACATGGAACACCAGACTGGTGTCAAATTGGGAAAGGAGTACTTCAAGGCTGATAATTGTCACTCTGCTTTTTAACTTACATGAAGAGTACATCATGAGAAATGCTGGGCTGGATGAAGCACAAGCTGGAATCAAGATTGCTGGGAGAAATATCAGTAACCTCAGATATGCAGATGACATCACCCTTACGGCAGAAAGTGAAGGAGAACTAACAAGCATCTTGATGAAAGTGAAATAGGAGAGTGAAAAGCTGGCTTAAAACTCAACATTCAAAAAATGAAGATCATGGCATCCAATCTCATCATTTCAAGGCCAACAGAAGGGAAAACAATGGAAACAGTGACAGATTTTATTTTCTTGAGCTCTAAAATCACTGCAGATGGTGACTGCAACCATGAAATTAAAAGATGCTTGCTCCTTTGAAAAAAAGCTATGACCAACCTAGACATCATATTAAAAAGTGGAGACATTACTTTGCCAACAGAGGTCCATCTAGTCAAAGCTATGGTTTTTCCAGTAGTCATGTATGGATGTGAAATTTGGGACTCTAAATAAAGCTGAGCACTGAGGAATTGATGCTTTTGAACTGTGATATTGGAGAAGAGTTTTGAGAGTCCCTGGACTACAAGGAGATCAAGCCAATCACTCCTAAACGATATCAGTCCTGAGTATTCATTGGAAGGACTGATGTGAAAGCTGAAACTCCAATACTTTGGCCACTCCAAAGAAATGACTCATTGGAAAAGACCCTGATGCTAGGAAAGATTGAAGGCAGGAAGAGAAGTGGACAACAGAGGTGAGATGGTTGGATGGCATCACTGACTTGATGGACACGAGCTTGAGCAAGCTCTGGAAGTTGGTGATGAACAGGGAAGCCTGACACGCTGTAGTCTATGGGTTGCAGAGTCAGAATGAGCGACTGAACATAACTGAACTGATATCTAGAGGTATCTTTATTGTATTTTCACAATTGATACTTTGGAAAGGAATCCTTTCAGTACTCAGCTTTGTGTGATATTTGCCTGAGGTGGAGGAGGGAGGTGGGCATTGACAGGTGAAATCAGTACATTAGTACCATTTTACTTTGGATATTTCTTATTGTAACTGAAGCTGAGGATTTATAATTTTTGCTTTTACTTTCCTATGATGTTTGTTAATACTTCATATGATTTCCCATTTCTAAAATTTGGTTGTTGGATTTTGATTTTTTTTTATTTTTAGGAAATCCTTGTATATTAGAGATATCAGCCCTTTTTAGTGATAAGAATTGGTAATATTTTCCTGCAAGGATTCAAGGACCTGAAAGGTAATTTGATAGGATCTTTTAAAGTAAAAAGTGTATCCTTCCCAGAAATTTATAGTATCTATCCAGAAGATATGTTCATACATGTGAAAAATAACCTAGAAATAGGAATATTCATCACAAAATTGTTTGTAAATAGCAAGATTGGAGGCAACGTAAGTATTATCTATGAGTGCTAGTTACATAAATTATGATTCTTATTTGATGGAATATTATGTGGCTATATATAAAGAATGGGGCTTCCCTGGTGGCTCGGTGGTAAAGAAAAACTGCCTGCCAAGGCAGGAGACATGGGTTTGATCCCTGGGTTGGGAAGGTCCCCTGGAGAAGGAAATGGCAACCTACCCCAGTATTCTTGCCTGGGAAATCCCATGGACAGAGGAACCTGGTGGGCTACAGTCCATAGCGTTGCAAAGAGTCAGACACAACTGAGTGTCTGAGCCTGCACATTGCCATATATAAAGAATAAGATAGTTCTTAATGTAGTTACTGATAAGGACAGATCTCTAAGATATGTTTTTAAGTTAAAACATAAGTTACAGGACAATGTGTACTGTGGTTACTACTTTGTATTAAAACCTATGTAACTTTGTATATAATCAATTTATACATTAAAATATATGTGGAAGAATATACAGTAAACTGGTAGGATGGGTTTCCTCAGTAGCTAAAGATATGTGCTTTTTTTGGTTGACAGATTTATTGATATACAATTTACATATTATGAAAATCATCAGTATTAAGTATACAATTAAATGAATTTTTTTATATTTAGTATATTATATAACTATCACCACAATTTACTCTTAGAATATTTCCATTAGCCTAAAAATACATACTCCCCTGGAATTATCTAATTGATCCTATGATTATTTCCTCTTTTCATAAGAAGAAAAGCAGCATAAAAAAGTTAAAGGAAGTCTTTAGTAATATAGGCAGGAAAGATGTAAAGCTAGGAATAAAATCAGAATATTATGAAAAGATCCTATCTCCTATTTTTATTGCATCAATATTAGACCTCATTTTGACTTAACATACACTGAAATTTAGATTTAATCATTGTTCACATAACTGTAAATCTCTGTAAAAGGTCAAAACATTTACCACTCAGAGGAGAAAGAACAAATCATTATACTGAAAAAAAATATTGTGATGAAAATAATACTGTAAAGACACTTCAATTTTTATTGCTTTATTTTGTTAGGAAGTCATAAACACTAGTATAGTCTTGTCATATATTACAAAGGTTGATCATCTGCTAATGTTGAGATTAATAATCTACACCATGGTTAACTCATAAAGTCACACAAATCTTGATTTGGATGAGGTTTTAGAAATTTATCTATGACATTTTCCCAGATTTATTCCACTAGATATCAGCCAATCTAATTATGTTAGTGATGTGTTTAACCTTTATGAAAGTCTCTATATAGGTTTATTTATATGAATATTATTGGTGCTAAAAAATTCAAAGGGCCAAAAATTTTCCACCTATTCCTTCTCAAATAAATGATAATATTTAGCAAAAAAAAAAAAAAGATGATAGCACCCTTTATTCCTTTATTGAGCATTTATTGTATCTCATCAGTGAGCTAGAGTTCTGCTTTACATACATTAGGACTTTTAAGGTTAGTCATCTGGGATGAAGGCCTTATTTTTAATTCCATTTTTATTTACAGTAGAGGAAATCTATTAACATCAGTAAATGAAACTTTTTCCTGGAGAGGTTAATGAACATGTCTAGTGTCACACATCTACTAAATGAAAAGAACTCTGATTTGAATCCAATCTTTAATCAGCATGCTTTTGTGATATAGTTGTTGCATTAGTCTCACTTCTGGTTCTATGCTGTATCATCCTTTTGCTTTATTTCTTTATTTCACTTTATATATTTTACCTACTAGTTTTTGTGTCTTAACTTGTAAAGAAACTTAAATTTTTTCTAGAAAGTAATGGGTTTAAATAAGCAAGCACATTGACTATTGTCTGTCCATAGTCTTGTATTTTATTAGGGGAAAAAAAGAAAAACACGTTTTTGTGAATATTATAGTTTGCTCTTGGTTAACAGGATAGAGTTTTTTTTATTTGTTTTGTCACCTAAGGACAGGTTTCCTTTGGTGGAACAGTTTGTCTTTGCCAAGATAAAACAAGAGTTAATGAATCAACATTGATTGAGTCCCTGTGGCGGAATACAGAGAATTATGGTAGAATTCCTGCCCTTTGGGAGCTTACATATTTAACCGTTGAGTGAAAATACATGTTCAAAACCACAAACGTTTGAAAAGTGATTATTAATGGCACAGATAATGGGTCCTCTATGTATCACAAGTTAATGTTAAAGGCAAAGGGAAGACACTGTAGGAAATAATGTTTTTTTTTTTTTTTTAAAGAAAGTCTAATCCCTGAAAGCAAATCAAGAATTTTTAACATTTGAGTGCTTTGAAGAGTTCTATTTGGACCAGATGTTCTATACATTTTGTTCTAGTTAAAAACAATGTAATTTTATGAACCATAAAGTATATTTAGTACAGTGAAATTCCAAATAGCAAAAGGATAAGAGGTTAGTATAAAGTAGATACAGGAAAATCCAGAGTAGTCATTGAGAGTAACTGGGGAGACAAACAGAATATTTTCATTTCCCAGAATTAGAAGTGTGCGTATGTGTGTGTTGTGGTTGCCGGGGAAGGATGGAGGATAGAGAAAAGTCGTCTACTGAGCAAATTTTCTCAAACGTTGAGCCTCTGATAATAACACTTTAAAGGAACTGTCCAATATGATTTTAAAATTTAAAAGGAGACTGGTGAGAGATATAGAAAAAGGAGTCAATTTGAGTAGCCCATTGTAGTGTTTCCTTGATCTTTAACCAATGGTAAAGATGGAGCTAGTACTTCCATCCCCACTTGCTCTCTTAAGCCCCCAAATTTACTGTTGGTAGCAGATTTCTCACCAACTTTTTATTACATCTCTCAACTTGTGTTCTTTTCCATCCAGGTATTGTGAATATTTCCTACAGGTGCCCACTAATCATCACCTGAGTGAGGTGAGAATCATGTCTTCCTACACTTGTAACTTCAAGGGTCCGGAAGCAAAAGCCTGTGTTTCAATCTTATGTCTACTTGCTTCAGAAGCACTGTTTTCCCTAAGCAGTGGTCTTGGTTAATGGGATAAAGTTTCTTTTGGTTTTGGGTTTTGAGAGGATGGAGAGGTCTGTTAATAAAAGATGGCATAGTAAAAAAAAAAAAAAAAAAAAGGAAGAAAAAAGCTATGAAATAGTTTTTTCTTGTCTCATCTAAGTCTAGGGTAGCCAAGTTGGGACCTGCTTTGGAAGGAAAAGTGGAGGAGGTCTTTGGGCAGTCCTGCAGTCCAGGGAACACCCTCCCGAGGTCCAGGGCGGTGGGTGTGGAGGGCTGGGTGCTAGCCCACCCACAGCGCCCTGAGAGGGCAACAAGGACTTCGGGGAGGAACGTACAATAGAAACCAAGCCAGCCAGGCTGCCCAGCAACAGGCCGAGGCCCAGAGCGCAAAGGGCGGAGGGCCCAGGCGCGCGGCGGCGCGCAGGCGGCCACTGCGGCGGCGCCCCCTCCCCGGCGTCCCCGCGCCCCGCCGCTCGCCGCCCGCAGCCGGGCGCCGGCGCGCTCGGCTCTTTCCGCCGCCGCCGCCGCCGCGCGCTGCCCCGTGCGCTCCGGCACCTTCGGCAATTTCCGTCGGGCTCTAGCCGCCATTTTCTCTCCGCTTGTGTGTCTCGCCGGCTGCGCGGCTCGGTTCTTGTGAGCGAAGCTTTGTTCGGTTCGGCAATGGACGGGTAGGTGACGGGGTTGGCGAGGTGGTGTGTGAGCGGGGAGTGGGGTCCGCCTGGGGCTCCGTCCGGGGTCGGGCAGCAACCCTCTGGCGGCCCCTCCCAGGGCTGGGCTGCCGTTACCCAACCCCCGCCCCGTCGCACACACCCCTCCCTGGGCTTCCCCCGGGCGGGCTCTGGTCGAGAAAACGGGCAGAAAGCGGACTCGCAGGCTTGGCCGGCACCGGGGCGACGACCCCGGAGGAGCAGCGGGTCTTGGAGGGGCGGCGGGGGATGGGGTGGGGGCCCCCGAACGTCTCGCCCGGCCCTTCCCCCGCTCCAGGAGCCATTTCGATCCGTGACCGGGGACCCGGACCCCGGACGAGCCGTTCTGGTGGGAGCGAGTGTAGCGGCCGCAGAGCGAGGCCTACGTTGCGGGGGGCGGGCGGCTCCCCGCCGAGAGAAGAGAGGGCGCCCCCGGACCCCCTCCCGGGAGGTCCCGAGCCTTCTTGGCCCCGCCTGGCCCGCCCTGGCCGGGGGAGATGCGGGTGGCGGGAGCTCCGGGGAAGGCTAAGTGGGAGCCGCGGGGGAAGGGGGGAGGCGTGCGGCGGCGGGAGGAAGGGGGAGGGCAGATGTCACACTCCTTTGTTTTCACTGGAGTCTGCTCGTGGGGGCGGGAGGCTGAAAAATGCCTTTCTGTGCGGCCTAAGAACGCTGAAGGCTTGGCAGAAGGGCCCAGAAATTAAATCATCTCGAATGCGAAGTGTTTGGGGTGGACATCAGTCACATGGGCAGAGGCCACAAGAGCTGTGGCAGAAAGAAGAGCAGATAGTCCACACAGGGCCATCTTTTCAGCTACTTTGACCAGTTTCTGGAAAAACAAAAACAACTCTTAAAAAGCCAGAACCGTCTGCATCTTTGAGGCTGGCGGTAGAATGCTAAGTAAGTGAGGTGAGGCTAAGGCTTCGGGAAATGCTAACGGGACCAGGGTCTCCCTGGTACTTAACGCTCCACACCTGAAAAGACTCTAATAATTTAACTCATTGTTAAAAGGAGGCACCCTTTAGGGCGAAGTATAGCCGTATTCAGCCCGTTTGGGAGCATAGGAAAACAGTATCTTTCATTGGAATCAGTGACTGTATTTGAAGGGTCAGAAGTAAAATAGGAGGTTTTCTTTAAGCGTCTGGAGTTCCATATTTTTTAAAGATACTAAGTGCAGGTCTAGTAAAAGTTAACAGACTAACGAAATTTAAGTCATCCTAGAGGTTCTCTAAAGATTTTCTAGATGAAACAAATCCAGATTTCACTATTTTCCCCAGATCAACATGGAAATAGATGGCAAAATTTGTACTGAGTTTCATGTTTCCTGATCCTGTTAAGATTACTAAAGAGTTGAATTAAGTTTTAAATTATTAACCTGAGTGTGGCGGGACAATATGTAGGCTTTGGGGTTTTGTTGTTTTTGCTATTTGAAATTAAAAAAAAAAAATACCGAAACTTCCTCACACGTTTGAAAGTTTTCTGGAAAGCCAAGTTGATAATGTTCCACTGACCATCTTGTGTTTTCCATCTGCATTTTGAATGGAAGATTTATGAATGATGAACTACCCTAAAAGTTTCAGTCAAACAATGACCATTTGAAGAACTAGAGGTTGAAACTTTTTGTTTGTTTGTTTTACAGAATTGTCACTGAGGTTGCAGTTGGCGTAAAGGTAGGAAAACAGTGTTTAAAAGGAATGAAAACTGGGTTCCTCGATCTCCTGAGTGTGTTATCATCATTAATGGAAACTTTCTGTTGACTTTTGAAAACTATAATATAGCTTACAAAAATTCCAGTGAAAAGTACTTGTTGAGTTTTATAATTGGTTTATATAAATAGTTTTAACCTAAATAGACAACCATAAATTTTTCTAGAAAAGCAGCCTCTGAGAATAACATTTTAAAGTATGAATGGAGTTCAAGGAATTGGAAAAAGCTTTCAGACATGGCTTCTTGTAAATATAAAATGATAACCCAATTTTCTGAGGGGAAATTACGGTTTTAAATGGACAGATATGTGATTTGACCTAAATGATAAAATTATAGTAATATAAGATTTCTTTCAGTCTGCTTTTCTGTTATGAAGACTGAGACATTTTCACCAGTAGTAAGCTTCATTAGAAATCAGTTACCCTGATTCTTAAAAAGAATAAAGAAACTTGTGCAGGCAGTTAGCTTTAAATTTGAGTCAGAAATTATAGAGTTGGTTTGTGTGTCTATTAAAGAAAGTTAGTCCTTATAGTAGAGATTATTACCTTTCCTCACTTTTGCCAGAAAAAGTATTCATATTTTAAACCTTAGATCTAGTGCTTAGGCTTTTCATTTCCTTGAATCCTTGTACATTTTAACATTGGGATGTATTACAAATTTTTGTTTGTAAACCTTTCTGCCCTGTTAGGGCATGATTCTTAAATCTTTAGTTTTCCAAGCCTGGCAAAATGTCTTCCAAGCCTAGATCTCAAATACTTGTTGGGTGCAAGACGTTTACCTCTTTCAAGTGTGAGTGGTCATGAGAGGCAGTTTGCTCTTGAGAGTCCAGTTACGCCTGACCATTCTAAATAATTTTTGGGATTCTTAAAATTTCATCAATAACAGTGTGATATTCTTTAGAACGTTTGGAGATATTTTGTGTTCTCTTGCTTATTTCCTGTCCTCTCTATCTAGTAAATTAAACAGCTTGTCCACGCTGTACTATTTTGCCTTATCTGTTAAGTTCATGTTATGTAGATTGAGGGAGAAGTAAATGAGTGTTTTTTTGGGAAGGTGTATTTATTTTTATTCAGCAATGCTGTTTTCTAAGTTAAGAGGATCAGATGTAGTTACCATCCAAACATATCTACTGGAAGTGGATTTTTAAAAAAATATAAATGATGCAAGTCTGAGTTGTCAATTACTGGATAAGGAGAAAAGGAATTCACAAAGCCCAGAACAAGCAGAAAGAAATGAAGATGCTTGGAAGTGGGTGTTCAGATGTGGTTTATTGGCAGTTTTCTACATTAGTAGTTTGAAGAGGGAATGTTAGAAAATGATGGCAAAGTGGTTGCTAGCCATTTTTTCATCTATTGTTTATAATATAAAAGTTTTGGTAACTGAAGTTGTATTTTTATAGTGCTAGATTAATGGTTAAGAATTTGTCCTTTGGCGTCAGATTTATGTGCAAGTAATTAAGCTTTCATGAAATTTAAAAAAGTAATACATGTGTGTAGTTAAAAAAAATTCAAGTGAAATATGTTTCTCCCTAATTTCCAATCCTTTTCTTAGATGTAGGTAATTATGTTAAAAATTTTTGGGTGCATTTTTTTTCCTGAATTTACTACTTTACATATTACCACACATATAAACATCCTTGTTTAGTTACACAAATGGATTCATGCTATGTGTACTGGCCCATATTGTGCCTTAAAAAAAAAAAACTTTCTTGAGATATAATTTGAGATAAACCACCTATATTTAAGGTATACAATGTTTTGACATACATACACCTATGAACCACTACTATCAGAATAATGAACCCCAGGAGTATCATTTTGCCCCTTTGTAGTTCCTCCCTTCTGCCTTTCTTTCCCCAACCAACCACTGATCTGCTTTCTGGCACTGTAGATTAGTTTGAAGTTTTTAGAATTTTAAACAAGGAGTCATACAGTATGTATCCTCTTTCTCCCTGGATCATTCTACTCAGCATTATTATATTGGAATTTCACCCATGTTGTGTAACAATAGTTCGTTCCTTTTTATTGCTTAGTAGTACTACATTGTACAGACATACAGCAGTTTGTTTATCCACGCAGCTCTTGATGGATATTTGGATTGTTTCCAATTTGGGTCTATTACAAATAAAGTTTCTGTGAACATTCCTGTGCAGGTCTTTTTGTGAACAAATGCTTTCATTTCCCTTGGGGGAATACCTATAATTAGAATGGCTAGATGATATGATTATGCAAATATTTAACTTTTTAACAAATTGCAATTTTCCAAAGTGGTTACATTCTTACATTGCTACCAGTTTACTGCTGGTGGCCTCCTCAATCTGCATCCTCTCTAGTGCTTGTTACTGTTTTTTCTTAATTGTAGACAGTCTCATGGATGGTGAACTGGTAATCTCTTTGTGGTTTTATTTTTCGTTTTTCTAGTGTCTTTGATGTTGAACATCTTTTCATAGACTTTTTTGCAAGCTGTATGTCAATGGTTAAGTGTCTGTTTAAATGTCCACTTTTCAAATTGATTTATTTAAGTTTTGAGAAGTCTACATTCTGGTTACAAGTTCTTTACCAGATATATGGTTTACAGTATTTTCTGTCTTTTTTGTTTTGATTCTCTCAGCCGTGTTTTGAAAAAAGCTTTTTTTTAATTCTGATGAATTTTAAGTTTTGTTGGTGTGGCTCATGCTTTTGGTCATATCTAAGTCATCTTTAGGGCTTCCCAGGTGGTTCATTGAGGGCTTCCCAGTGGATCAGGGGTAAAGAAACCACCTGCAATGCAGAAGATATGGGTTTGATTCCTAGGTTAGGAAGATTTCCCTGGAGATAGAAATGGCAACCTACTAGTATTTTTCCTTGGGAAATACCATGGACAGAGGAGCCTGGTGGGTGCAGTCCATGGAGTCACAAAAGAGTCTGAAGTGATTCAGCGACTAAGTAACAAAAACAGGCCATCTTTGTGAAACCCAAGGTCACGAAGATTTCTCCTTTGTTTTCTGACAGATTTTATAGTTTGTAGTTTTACATTTAAGTTCTTTTTGAGTTAACTTTTTTTTAATATGATGCAATGCATGAGTCAAGACTTTTTGGATTTGGATATGGACATTCACTTTTTCTAGCATGATTTGTTGAAAAGACTTTTTTCTATTGAATTGGTGGTGCATCTTTGTCAAAAACTATTATGTATCTACATATGATTCTATGTCTGTACTGTATTCTTTTCCATTGACCCATTTTTGTCTATTTAGTAGCCAAAAATGTACTCTTAATTACTGTAGTTTTATATCAAGTCTTGAAATAAAGTAGAACTGTGTTATTTTTCAAAGTTGTTTGGCTCTTCTGGATCCTTTACATTTTCCTATGAGTCAGTTTCTACAGAAAGGCCTGCTGGAATTTAATTGAAATTAACTTGAATCAATATAACAGTTTGGGGAAAATTAACATCTTAATGTTGAGTTTTTTCACCCATGAACACAAATTATCTTAACATTTAATTCAATCTTTTACTTTTTTGGAGAAGTGTTTTTAGTTTTCACTACACAGATTTTTTGTTTTTTTCACTCATTTATCCTTATTTTGTGGGGTTTTTTTTTTGGTGCTACTCAGTAATATTTTTAAAAAAACAACAAATGTCCATTTGTTATTAGTATATAGAAGTAAAGATTATTTTTGCCCATTGCTTTTGTATTTAGCACATTTGCCAGACATTTTTATTACAGTGTACAGCTTTTTGGTAGATGCCATCAGATTTTCCGTGTACACTGTTTATCATATTTTCTATCTGGATGTCTTTTCTTTTTAGTTGTTCAGGCGCTAAGTATGAAAAGGCATCTAGTGCAATGTTTAAATAAAGAGAGCAAGCATTCTTACTTTGTTCCTGAAATTAAATACCTTAAACGGCATTATTTTTTCCTTGAATGTTTGGTACAGTTCATCAGTGAAGATGTATTGGTTTGCTGTTTTTGTGGGATGGTTTTAAACTACACATTGAATTTATTGAATAGATATAGGACTATTCAGATTATCCTTTTCCTTTTGAGTGAGCTTTGGCAATTTTGTTTTCATAGAATTAATCTGTTTCATCACAGTTGCTTAACTTTTTCGTCAAAGTTGCTAAACTTATTTGTAGGGTTGTTTGTTGTATTACATTTTTATATTTTTAATATCTAGAATGATGTTACCTCTCTCATTCCTGATATTGATAGTGTCTTCTCTTTTCCCTTACCAGTCTGGCTACAAATATATTGCTTTCATTAATTTAATCAGCTTTTGGCTTCATTGAGTTTTCTGTGTTTTCCATTTCTCATTTTATTGATTTCTGCTCTTTTAATGTTCTGTTTTGTATTTAGATTGCTCTTTTCCTGTTTAATATTAAAGTTGATGTAGTTGACATGGTATCTTTTCTGATAGAGGATTAATGTTATGTATTTTCATAGAAATATTGCTTTCATGGGATCCCTCAAGTTTTGACGTGTAAGCTTCATTTCATTCAGTTCAGAGTATATCTACCATGTTTATTTCTTTGACCCATGGGTTATTGAGAAGTCTGTTATTTAATTTCCAAGTATTTGGAATTTTCCATATACTTTTTTTTGTTTCTAATTTAATTCATTGTGCCTGGAGAACATATTTTGGAAGACTTGAATCTTTGTAATTTTTTCTTATTTTATGGTTCAGATATCATATATTCATATATCCTGTTAGTTTTAAGAGCTTTATAGAGAGGTGTATTCTGTTGTTTGGTGATGTGTTCTGTCCATGTCAATTAGGTCATGCTTATTGGTAGTGGTGTTCAAGTGATGTCTTTCTCGATCTTTCTATTGCTGTCACTTACTGAAAAAATGATATTGAAATCTCACATATCGTGCATTCCATTTGTTTTGCCTTGTGTTTCTATCATTTTCACTTATATTTTTGAAATTACAATTAGCACATAAATGTTTAAGATTATTATGTCCACTTGATTCATTCACCTCTTTATTGTTATACAGTGACCATTTTTATTTGTGGTAATCTTCTTTGCTTTAAGGTATACTTTTTCTAATATTAATACAGTCATTTTGGCTTTGTTTTGAGTAGAGTTCACATGATATATCTTTTTACATTACGTTACTTTCAGACTGTATCCTTCAGTTTAAAGTGTAGTTCTTGTAGACAACGGGTGGTCAAGTATTGGAGCTTCAGCTTCAGTCCTTCTGATGAATATTCAGGGTTCATTTTCTTTAGGATTGACTGGTTTGATCTCCTTGCTGTCCAGGGGACTCTGAAGAGGTTTCTCCAGTACCACAGTTCAAAAGTATCATTTCTTAAGTGCTCAGCCATCTTCACAGTCCCAACTCTCACATCCGTACATGATTACTGGAAAAATCATAGCTTTGACTATATGAACCTTTGTAGACAAAGTGATGTTTCTGCTTTTTAATGTGCTGTTTAGTTTTGTCATAGCTTTTCTTCCAAGGAGGGAGTGTCTTTTAATTTCATGCCTGCAATCATTGTCTGCAGTTATTTTGGAGCCCAGGAAAATAAAATCTGTCACTTGTTTCCACTTTTTCCCCTTTTACTTGCCATTAAGTGATGGGACTGGATTATATGAAATTAGTTTTTTTAATTTTGAGTTTCAAGCCAACTTTTTCACTCTCCTTTTTCACCTTCATCATGAGGCTTTTATAGTTCTTCTTGGCTCTGCCGTTAAAGTATTAGAATATTTCTCCACTTCTGGCCTGTGTACTATTTTTGTTATTATATTTTACTTCTACATGTTATAAATTCTGTAGTGCATTCTTTAAGTAGCCATTTAAAAGACTTAAACAGCAAGAGAAATAACCTGCTTTACATAGTTATGCACGTGCATTGACTACTCAGGGAGGATTCTCTGCAGATTTCAGGAGTTTTCTTTGTGCAGCTCTGTCTTGAACTCTGCCAAACAAACTTGAGCTGCTTTGATATTGGATTTTTGACTTTTAACTCTGAGGGAATTTTTGAAGTTCAACCCGGTTTCCTTATTGGAGCTGGGCCTTGACCTGGACTTTTTGTCAAGCCAGTAAGCTGGGACAGTCATGGCCTATCCCATGGTCCATCGTTGTCTAGTGTCCAGTGGTCTTGAAAAAACAGTGTTGTATATATGATGTGTACCTTTTTTATTTTCTTAAGTAGGGCAAATTGGTCCATTGTTACACCTTCTTGGACAGAAGTAGAAGTTCACTTTAAAAATGTACTTAATATGGTCTCTGCAATTATAGTTTTATCTTCTTTGTTACATGGGTGCATCACAGTGTAGCTGCTTTACACATCACAGTTTAGTTCCACATCGACTAATATTTTGATTTAATTATTTTTGCAGTTAACAAGTGAGCATATTAAAAGTAGAAGTAAAAATTCTGCGGTAAATTACAGCTAAAGAGTTTATTAAAATCACAATGCCAAAAAGATTCTTACTCATTTGTTTTCTACAATTGTGTATGGGAGTGCTTGTTTTTCTGCACCCTTACCAATTATGAGTTTTAATGAAAATTTAGAATAGTAGCTAATTTTAGGGTAAAAAAAGCTTTGTAATTTATATTTTGAAAAAAATAAGGTTTTGAAACTTTGGCTTTCTGTTTCTGTGAACTGCCTTTTTGAATATGTGATTTATTTCAATGATTATCTTGTTTGTCCAACTCTATATAAAAAGATAATTGATTCATATTCATTATAAGTATTTTTTCCTACAGTTTTATTACTTTTTTGGTACAGTTTTGGGCATTTAGATGCTGTTGCCCACCACGCTTCCTGGTCCATGGGGTTCTCCAGGCAAGAATACTGGAGTGGGTAGTCATTCCCTTCTCCAGGGGATTTTCCCAACCCAGGAATTGAACCTGTGTTTCCTGCATTGCAGGCAGATTCTTTACCATCTGAGCCACCAGGGAACCCAATTTGAATTATTAAATAGTATAATTCAGCCTTTTTTTTCTGTTTGATTCTTAAACATTTTAAACTTAAATTTCTTTAGAATTGAGATTACAAACTTTGAATATTAAATGTGATTGTATGTAAAAAGTATTTTCCATGAACTAAGTCCTTTATTAATATTAACCATTTGTACCACATATAGAATATCCAGTTTTTGTAGCTCTGGGGTATGTTGAAATCTCATTTTTCATTATCCCTATGAATGTTTTCATTGATTTTAGTTCAGTTAGTTCAGTCCCTCAGTTGTGTTTGACTCTTTGCAACTCCATGGACTGCAGCACGCCAGGCCTCCCTGTCCAACACCAACTCCTGGAGTTTACTCAAACTCATGTCCATTGAGTTGATGATGCCATCCCACCAATCTCATCCTCTGTCGAGCCTTTCTCCCACCTTCAATCTTTCCCAGCATCGGGGTCTTTTCCAGTGAGTCAGTTCTTTGCATCAGGTGGCCGAAGTATTGGAGTTTCAGCTTCAGCATCAGTCCTTCTAGTGAGAATTCAGACCTGATCTCCTTTAGGATGGACTGGTTGGATCTCCTTGCAGTCTAGGGGACTCTCAAGAGTCTCCTCCAACACCACAGTTCAAAAGTATCAATTCTTTGGCACTTAGCTTTCTTTATAGACCCCTTTTTATTTGGTTAGGTTAGTGAGACTGTGAAACAAAGGAAATTGGTAGATTTTAATACAAAGTTTGTTGCATTTCTTTAAAAAATTTTTTTCTAATTCTTTGTAAATTGTTTCAGAGGTTTATTTCTATACTCTTAACCATTTGCCTCTGTGAAATTCTTGCAAAATAATGGGCCCAAATAGTTAGCTTTTTTCAAGTTAAATTTCACTAGAATTTTGAAAGCACCAGTTGTAAACTGCTGAATGCAAAGACAGTTTAAGTTGTAATATGGATATTTTACTCAGCATCATTGGCTTTCCTAGATAATAGCAATAAAATAGTACTAAACATAACCCTTTTTGGAGTAGTTGAATATAACTGATTGATGACCAGTATTTTAACCAAAAACTGTGTTATTCGGGTTTTTAGGTTGCGTTTTCTTAAAATGTTACATAATGCTTGCTAGGGTATTTATATTAGAATTTCAAATTAAAGACATTTATAGTGTGTCTACTAAATGACAGCACTATGTTAAAAACTGGTGATTCAAAGACACTAAGAATAGAATATATGTGTCTTGGCAGGGACCTTACTTGTTTTGTTGATTTTCCATCATAGGTAATACATGTTACATAGTACATACTCAGTATGCTTAATGACTCTAGAAGGGCCTTTGGCTTCAATATGCTCATAATCTCATGAGCTCCTTATCAGTCAAAAGGTTATTGCCAGTTTTATTGCTTAACATTTTTCCTTCTCCCTGGAGATCCAAAAGAGCTATATCTTCTAGGACCTCATCTAGTTAAAGACATAAATATACTAATACAAGGTTACAGTAGGGAACATTAGTTGGTAGAATCAGAGTTTTCATGAAATTAGTGGATTGTGACCAGTGCATGTAAATGTTTGGGAGCAGAACTGAGCAATATATGTTGAGGGAAAGATATGTCTAAAGTTGTGTCAATAGGCTGGCACAGATTCATAACCATTGAACAATCAGCTGAATTATTTGAATTTTACTGCAGAGTTTGTATGTGGGAGGGAGAGAAAATATAGGATGTCGGATAGATAGGCAGAAAGTTTGTACTTCATGTGGTGGGCAGTATTCTGTATACCTGTTCAGTTCAGTCGCTCAGTCATGTCCAACTCTTTGTGACCCGATGGACTGCAGCATGCCAGGCTTCCCTGTCCATCCCCAACTCCCGGAGTCTGCTCAGACTTATGTCCATTGAGTCAGTGATGCCATCTCATCCAACCATCTCATCCTCTGTTGTCCCCTTCTCCTACCTTCAGTCTTTCCTAGAATCAGGGTCTTTTCAAATGAGTCGGCTCTTCGTACCAGGTGGCCAAAGTATAGGAGTTTCAGCTTCAGCATCAGTCCTTCCAGTGAACATTCAGGACCGATCTCCTTTAGGATGGACTGGTTGGATCTCCTTGCAGTCCAAGGGACTCTGAAGAGTCTTCTCCAACACCACAGTTCAAAAGCATCAATTCTTCAGTGCTCAGCTTTCTTTATAGTCCAACTCTCACATCCGTACATGACTACTGGAAAAAACATATACCTGTAAGCGTCCATATATGAAAGTAGCTCATTATTCTATTTCCAGAATGTCTAGACTGAGTTGCAAAATCCTCAGCTTTGGTATTATATGGAGCACCGTGATTTACAATCATGAACTTCTGTAGTTAACTGTTCAGATATCTTATGTGGTTCATTGATGTTGCAAAATTGAAAGCTAAATAGCTTTCTTAATTTAGTTTTAGCTCTTCATGAAGGGCTAAGGTGGCTAGGTAATCTTTTTACTTGAAAAGTAATAAAATATAACAAAAAAGTTATGAAAGAAATGTGTTTTTGAGTAATGATTCTTGTTATAGCTACTGTGGTGAATTTTGAACATAGAAAAAAGACATAGTAGTATCATAAACTGTTATTTATCTGTCACTCAGTCCAAACAATCAACAACAAACAACCCATTGCTAAAATTTAGGATATCCACACTCTACTTTTCTCCTTCTATGTTGTTCTGAGAAAAATTCTGGGTATTTGTTTTCATTCGTAAATGCTTTGGTGTGTCTCTTTTAAAGATAGAGTCAGTTCTCTCTCTCTCCCTCTATGATTTAAAGAAATGCAACCACAATGCACTCCCTCCAAAAGAAAAAAAATAGCAGCAGCAATTGCTTAATGTTCTCAAGTGCCGAATTTGTGTTAAGATTTCTATTTGTCTTGTAAAAGTTGTGGTATGTTTACTGGCTTTGTTTTTAGTGGTATGAAAGGTTCAGGATCAAATAAAATCAACACATTCAGTAAATAAATTCTTTCAATCTGCAAATCATCCTTTTATTCTTGTGAAGTTTTTATAATTACATTTTATTTTTGAAGAAAACTGGTTGTTGGTCATACAGAGTTATCCATAGTCTGCATCTGCTGATTGTATTCTGATTATTATGTTCTCCATATATGTCAGTTGGTGGATGGATCTAGAGACCATCACGTTCTCTTGATTTTTAGTAATATTTTGTAAGTGGTGGAATGTTTTTCCATTAAAAGATACATGATAGCTGATTTTTTGTTTGTGTGTATGTGTGATACTTTTTTCAAGAACATTCTTTTTAATAACTGTTAAACTTCTTTATGCTCAGCATAGTCTGCTTGATAAGTATCTGTTCATCAGTATTCTTAAAGGATATATGCAAAGATGTGTATCTTGAAAGTCCAAATAAAATTTTTATAATAAAGATGCAGTATTATAGGTTGGAGGTATTGATGGTGAAAAAGAAATGTTTTGTCAATGTAGGTCTTGTCAAATTAAAAACATGATTTAGAATTAACAGATGAGTTAACACTGAACAAGGTAACCTCTGAGTTTCAGTTTTACAGCTTTTAAAATGGGTTTAATGAGACCTATTTCAAAAGTTGTCTTGATTGAACAATATGTAGAAGAATTAGCACAAAATGGTACATAACTGCTCAAATGATGGTGATGCTTTTTATTATAGTTCTTTAATCTGTAAGGGAGCGAGTGAGTGAAGTCGTTCAGTCGTGTCTGACTCTTTGTGACCCCATGGACTATAGCCTATCAGGCTCCTCCGTCCATGGGATTTTCCAGGCAAGAATACCAGAGTGGGTTGCCATTTCCTTCTCCAGAAGATCTACCTAACCCAGGGATTGAACCCAGGTCTCCCACATTGTAGGCAGACACTTTACCGAGCCACCAGGGAAGTCCTGTAAATCTGTAAATCCTAAGAAGGAGCACTTTACTAGAAGTCAGCATTAAAGTTTTCATTCATTTTCTTGGAGTTTTTATACACTGATTT
The DNA here is from genome assembly GCA_007570785.1 of Antilocapra americana. NCBI lineage: Eukaryota > Metazoa > Chordata > Mammalia > Artiodactyla > Antilocapridae > Antilocapra > Antilocapra americana. The sequence continues at coordinate 10,763,949 of ML662496.1, forward strand.
AAGGAGCTTTTCCTTTTGTTGATTCTTTGGAGTTTTTATGTATTGTGGGTACTAAAGCTTTGTTGTACAAGGTACAGATAAACTTTCCTGTCCGTGGCTAATTTTTTTTTTTTAATTGATGGTTATATTTGGAAATACTAACATTAAATTTGTTTTAGCTTTAAGAAATTTATTTTAAATTGGTCTTTTATATAGTCTTCCAGATTTTATTTTGAACATTTAAAATTCTGATTTCCATATTTAGGGCCTCATGTACTTGAAATTTAATTTTAGTGTGTTATAAAGGTTATATGATTTTTTTCCCTTATGGCTAACAAATTTGCTACAAACTTGATTGATTCTTATTTTTCCTACTGATCCTCAGTATTCCTTGTCATGTTTCCATATATATGAGAAACTTCCCTGGGCTATCTCTTCCGTTTGATTGTTTGTGACTATCCTATTACTATCAATACATGTCTTAATTTGATGTAGCATCATGATAAATCTTGGAATCTTGGTGAGTAAATTTCACAACTTTTCTTAAAAATTGCCCTTGGCATTTTTTAAAATTTTATATATTTATATATTTTTATATATATATCTGTGTGTGTATATATGCAAGATAAGATGGCTGGGTTCCATGAAGACTTTTGATTTTTGATTATAGTTTTACTAAATTTATAAATCAATTGGAGAGCATGTTTCTTCTCTATGATATTTTCTTTATTTGTAAAAGACATGCTCAATGGAGAAACTTAATGCTTTAGGCAAAAAGGAAAATAAATCACTGGCAGTTTTACCAAAGCTAATGCATTGTACTTTCCATCATTTGTCCTACATGTTGCAAGGATTTTAAACAGCTTATGTGTAAGGCAAGAAGAAAAAGAGGCTTTTTTTGACAGTTTGATTTCTTCCAAAGTTATTTTTCAGATTTATTTCTTTTTAATTGGAGGATAATTGCCTCTCAGAATAGTATTGACTATTACAACAACATGAATCAGCCATAGGTATACATATGTCCCCTCCCTCTTGATCCTTGCTCTCACCTCCCATCAAAGTTTACTGGTTTATTCAGTTATTCAGTACTTTGTTATTTCTCAAAATTTTATAGCATTTTTAAATTCTCCCTTTTTTTATTTTTGCTAAAAGCACATATTCATATTTTATCCTTTATTTTTCTTTTCACAGGCCTTATTTTACTGGTTTTTTCAAAATACCAGCTTCTGTAATTTTTTTGTTTCATATTTCACTAATTTCTGTTTTTATCGCTTTCTACCCATTTAGATTTGTTTTATTATCTTTTGTCACTTTACATGCTGAACATGTTTATTTTCTTATTTAAAGATGCATAGAAGATTAAGGAAAATCAGTTGATACTTTGGGCAGTAAGCTTTGATTTGTAGAGTCCTCTTTCTCCTTTTTTTTTTTTTTTTGAGATTGTGATGTAATTGACATATAACATTGTATTATTTTCAGGTATACAGAATGGTTTGATGAGTATATAAATTGTGAAACAATTACCAGAATAAGTTTAGTTAACATCCATTGCCACACATTGTTAATTTTTTTCCTTGTGCTGAGAACTTTTAAGATTTACTTTAGCCAACTTTGAAATATTGTTAACTATATCAGCATGTGGTACAAAGTCAGAGATAATTTATAGGCTTCCCTGGTAGCTCAGCTGGTTAACAGTCTGCCTGCAGTGTGGGAGACCTGAGTTCATTCCCTCGGTTGGCAAGATCCCTTGGAGAAGGGAAGGACTGCCCACTCCAGGATTCTGGACTGGGAAATTCTGTGGACCTAGGGGCTACTGACAGGCAACAGTCCATGGGGTCGTAAAGAGTTGGACACGACTGAGTGACTTCCGCTTTCACTTTTTCACTTTATGTCAGAATTCCAAGTTTGTACCTTTTGGCCACCATCTTTACCACCTTCCCCCAACTCCTACCTCCCCAGACTGTGCTTCTGGAATTCAGTGTATTGGGTTTTTGTTTTAAGAGTTTACAGCTAAATGAAATCATACAGTGTTTGTCTCTCTCTCTGACTTATTTCACTTAGCCCTATGACCTCATATGCATGTCATTGCAAATGGTAAATTCTTCTGTTTATGGCTGTTATGAATGTATAGATTAACCACATTTTCTTCATCTATTGATGGAAACCTAAGCTGTTTCCCTGTCTTGACTGTTGTAAATAGTGCTACAGTGAACATGGGGGTCAGATGTCTAGGTAGTGATTTTATTTCCTTTAGATAAATATCCAGAAATGGTATTACTGAATCATGCAGTTATACTTTGTAAAATTTTCTGAGAAACTTGCTTAGTGTTTTCCTTAGTGGGTACATTAGTTTACATTCCCACCATCAGTGCGCAAGTGTTCCCATTTCTCCAATTCCTTGCCAGTGTTTGTTATTTCATTTTGATAGCATACATCCATCCACCTAACAGATGTTAGGTGATATTGTGATTTTGATTGGCATTTCACTGATTCATGATTGAGTACCTTTTTGTGTACCTATGGGTCATTTGTATGTCAATTTATGGCCTCTGTGCATTCTTTAATCATACTGTTTATTTTTTGAGTTGTATGAGTTTCTTATATATTTTTGGTATTAACATTTCATGTATGATATGCACATTTTTCCTTCCATCCATCTTGTTGATGGTTTCCTTCACCCTGCAGAAGCCAAAATTTAACATAGTCCTAATTACTTTTGCTTTTGTTGCCTTTGCTTTTGGTGTCAAATCCAAAAAGTCACTGCTAAGATTGATTTCAAGGAGCTTACTACTTAACATTTTCTTCTGGGAGTTTTATAGTTTCAGCCCTTATCTTCAAATTTTCAATACATTTTGAGTTAATTTTTATGTGTGGTGAAAGATCGTGGTCCAATTTCATTCTCCTTCATGAGACTGTCCAGCTTTCTCAGCATCATTTTGAAGAGACTGTTTTTCCCACTGTATATTGTTGGCTCCTTTTATGTAAACTAATTGACTATGGATTATTTCTGAACTCTGTACAATTAATTTATAATCTTTTATGCTCATATTATACTGTTTTGAGTTACTCTCTGTATTACAATATAAGACCAAGCAGTGTGCTGCCTCCACTTTTATTCTTTCTCAAGATTGCTTTGGTTCTTAGGGATTTTTTTGTTGTTTCATACAGATTTTAGGATTTTTTTTTTTTCTATTTTATGAAAAATGTCATTGGAATTTTGATGATTGTATTGAATCTGTAGACTGCTCTGAGTATGGGCATTTTAACAGTATACTTCCAATCCATTAGCACAAATGAAAAGAATATCTTTCCATGTGCATCTTCTTCAATTTCTTCCATCAGGGTCTTTTACCTTTTTCACTTCTTTAAGCTTTGTGAAAGCTTCAAAATGTACAAAAGTAGGGTGAATGGTACACTTCTTTTGCCTTCATTGGGAAGAATATTAAAGCAAATCTCAGTGATAATTTTATATCATTCCTAAATATTTCAGTGTGTATCTCTAACAGATACAGTCTCTTGAAGATATTTTTATCATTATACCTGATAAAATTTTAAAGAATTTTTTTTGTTTTCATTTAAGTATAGTTGACATACTATATTATTATTTAGGATTACAGCGTAATGCTTCACCATTTATACACATTACAAATCGGTCACTGTAAGTCTAGTAACCATTTGTGACCATATAAAATTATTACAATGTCATCACATTCCCCATGCTGTGCATTACATAACTGCAGGTTTGTATCACTTAATTACCTTCCATTTATTTTGCCCATTCCACCCCACCACTAAAATAATTTTTTTAAGTTTCTTCTCTTTGGTTGCGCCGGGTTTTCGTTGCTACACTTTGGGTTTCTCTAGTTGGCGGTGTGTGGGCTTCTCATTGTGGTGGCTTCTCTTGTTGTGGAGCAGGGACTCTCTAGAGTGTGGACTCAGTTGTTTTGGCACATAAACTCAGTTGCTTTTCTGCATGTGGGATCTTTCCCAGACCAGGGATCAAACTCATGTGCCCTGCATTAGCAGGTGGAGTCTTATCCACTGTACAACTAGAGAAGTCCCTAAAATTTCATAATACCATGTAATTTCCAACAGTAGTAATCAGAAATTCCTGATCACTTTAGAGAAATCTTTTGTATTTTCTTTTTAAATCAGGGATCAAGGAAGGTCAGCTTACTGATTTGGTACTTTTAGGTCTGTATCCCTGCCGGAGGGCATGACAACCCACTCCAGTATTCTTGCTTGGAGAACCCCCATGGACAGAGGAGCCTGGTGGGCTACAGTCTACAGGATGGAAAAGAGTCAGACACAACTGGAGCGACATAGCATGCATATAAGCAAGTCTATTTATAGGACAGTTTTTTTTTTCTCCCTCCCCCTTTCTTGATTTTCGTTATTAGAGAAACTGGGTCATCTATTCCATACAATTTTTTGAAAATTATGCTTTTGCTGATTTTACCTCTATGTTGTCATTTTGTCTGTTTCTCATATCCTTTCTCTCTTGTAGTTAGGCAACAAGACTTGATCCGATGCAGGTTTAATTTTCAGCAAGAATACTTTGTAAATGTACTGTGTAATTTCTAATGTATCACACTAGAAGGAACATGTCTAGTTATCTTTTTTGTGATGTTGACATTTATCAGTAGGGTCAGGTGTTCTCAGCTTGATGCATCCAGTATAGAGTGCTCCATCATCTTTCTGTGGTGGGTTTTATTTAGTAGCTAATAATTGCATAATTCCACTGGGTATTGCAAAAGTGGTGATACTCTTCTACTGCATATGTTACTTAGTATTTTTCTATTCAGAAGAACTTTCCCTCTCAAATATTTGGTTATACCAAAACATGCTTATTAAAAGAAAAACAGATTTTTGCTAAAAATTTTCCTGTGAGCTGCTAACTCTACCTGAAACTCCAGTGTAACGTGGATTCTTTATTGTTGATGTAACTGTCATCGTGAAGGCAAGGATTTTTACATTTAGTCTTACTGTAGTGATCATTTCTTTAAAAATGTTTAAATTTTCTCATCTTGGGCCATTAGCAACTCATAAAATCGCTAGTTTTGCTACTTACCTAAAGTATTATTTTTTTTCTGTAAAGTTTTAGTTAGCTGGAAATCACGGGTCCTTTAGTGAGACCTGGTCCTTAGAGACAGTAATAATATGGGTGCAAAGGTGCCAATGACTTTTAGGTTTGTTATTGTTTCCAAATTTTTTCACTTTACAAAGTTAACAAAACAAGACATATATATTTGTGTTCATTTCCAATTCGTACATCATTTTGCTGTTTTTCCTTTTCCAGTTTTTTGTTGGTCTCTTGTAGGTTGAAAATGCTTGCTAATGTTAACATAATTGCATATATATTTCTTTAAGAAGCAACATCAGTGTTAACATTGTAGTCCATTTTTTGTAATATAATTTTAAGATTTGTTTTGCAATAATTTTTGTCCTCAAAGTGTATTTCATGAAAAATGTATAGTATTGGGTTTGCCAACAGGTTCATTTGTTTTTTTCCATAAAATGACTTTAGTATTGCTTAATCTTTGTATTAATTTTAGTCAAAACAATTTTGTTAGATTGTATTGTGACAGCTATCAGCATGCATTTTAGAAAACCATATTGGTGAATTTTTGTGTAGCCATTTTACAATTGAGGATGAAGGGAAAGCAACATTTTCAGCATATTATGCTTTGTTATTTCAAGGAAGGTAAAATGCAACTGAAACACAAAACAGGACTTGTGTAGTATATGGAGAAAGTGCTGTGACTGGTCAAATGTGTCAAAGGTGGTTAATCGAAGTTTTCATGCTGGGGATGTTTTGCTGGATGATTCTCCAAGGTTGGGTAGACCAGTTGAAGTCCATAGCAATCAAATCGAGACATTCACTGAGAACATTGATGTTACAACATATGGGAGATACCTGACATACTCAAAATAATCAAACAAGCCTTGAAAATAGTTGGCACCAGTTTGGTTATGTTAATTGTTTTGATGTCTGGCTTCCACATAAGTGAAAAAAACCTTCTTGATGCTGTCCTCTATTTGAACATAGCAAAAACATTCTGTTTTTAAAACAAATTGTGACAAGCAGTGAAAAGTGGATACTGTACGATCTGGTGGAATGGAAGAGAATGTGGGACAAGCGAGTTGAAGTACCACCAGCCAAACACCAGTCTTCATCCAAAGAAAGTGATGTTGTGTATATGGTGGGATTGGAAAGCAATTCTCTAATAAGAGCTCCCTATGGGGAACCAAATGATTAATTTCAATAAATATTGCTCCCAATTAGACCAACTGAAAGCAGCACTTGGTAAAAAGCATGTGGATTTATTCAAAAGAAAATGTATAATCTTCTATCAGGATAATGCAATACCGTGTATTTATTTGATGACCAGATCCCCCCCCAAAGAAATAAAAAAAAAACTATTACAACTTACCTGGGAAGTTCTGATTGATCAGCTGTATTCACCAGATATTGTACCTTTCGATTTCCATTCATTTTGGTCTTTACAATATTCACTTAATGGAAAAGATTTCAATTCCCTAGAAGACTGTAAAAAGCACCTGGAACAGTTCTTTACTCAAAAAGAAAAAGTTTTTAGATGATAAAATTATGAAGTTATGCCTGAAAAATGGCAGAAAATAATGGAACAAAACAGTGAATGTGTTGTTCAATTAAGTTCTTGGTAAAAATGAAAAACGTGTCTTATTTTTACTTAAAAATGAATTTTTTGGTTAGCCCAATACTATTACAGGATTTTAAAGTTTATTGAGATAATTTTGTGTGTGGTTCTGCCATCACCCTGATAGTTAGATTTGTTTGTTACATTTTGATTTTCATTTTTAGGGAATACTTTTTCACTTTGAATAAATTTTCCTAAGTCAAAGTTGCAAAACAAGCTACATTCATAGATATCTACTACTCCTGTTGATTCTACTTTGCTTATTCTATCCCCTTACAAAGGGTTTCTACTTTCATTAATTTTTGGTTTATTCTTTAATAGAAGTAAATGTGAGTTTTTTCTGCATGCTCCCTCCTAGCATCTTAGAGAAAAGATAGCACAGAATACACAGGGTTTAATATCTTTTTAACTTAATGATAAACATACCCTAGAATGTAAATATGCCCTGGAAATCACTCCATGGCTATATATGGAAAATCTTCTCATTCTTTATACTACTGGTTAGAAAGTATGCAGGTTCCTCAGTTCCCCATAGGCTGCCCAGCATATTGAAATGCTTGGGATTTTGCCAGTCTGAGAAGTGAGATGGCATCTAAGTCTAGTATTGATTTTTTTTCTTTGTTTCTTTTTTTTTTTTTTTAATGTGAGCAAGATTAAGGGTAATTTTCATTTCATGTATGAAAGCTAATCTCTTACTGCTTATTTTGTGAGTAACTTGTGTTTTAAAGTTTCTTATTACTCTGTGAAGTTTAGAGGCATACTGTTTCAAAATCTTATCTGAATAAACTACAACAATTAGACTTTTATTTTTCTCTTTCATTAAAATATCTTATGTTTGATCAAACGTTATGATCTGTACAGTTTCTTATTTTTGAAACTTATTGAGGTATTCATTACATAATATATGATCCACTTTTGTGACTTACACATAGATAAAAAGATATTTTCTTCTGAAAAGTTTTTAAGTCTTATCTATTCTGTTTGTCTCTAATTCATCTAAAAATTTTTAATTACTTCACTGTATTAGATGGGGATCCAATTTTATTTCTTTCTGCTTATATAGAATTGAAATATTCAGTGTCATTTTTTTTCACATTATAAGGGTATGTATATGTTAGTTTAAAGTCTAAGCCACTGTAACAAAATGGAAATGCAGAACATAGTGTCATAAATAGCCTAGAAGTTTATTTTTCATAAAAGTCCTGCAACTGTAGGAAAATGGTAGCATTATGCTCCATAGTGAGCTAAGTTTTTTCATTTGGTTGCTTCAGATTTTTCCCTGAGCTTTTATTCTTATGTACATGGCTTAATGAGGTATAATTAGCTATCTTTGTTTTCTTTGTCTCCTTTGTTGTCTTGTTTTCAAAAAATCAAAAGCTTGGTTTTATTGATCCTCTTTTGTGTGTCATTGTTAAATTTATTTTCTATTTTTATTGATTGTGTGAGTTTGTGTTCTCACGGTGTTTAGCAGGTAGATTCCTCTCTCCATGGAATCTTCCAAGTGAGAAATACTGGAGTGGGTTGCCACTTCCTTCTCCAGGGGATCTTCCCAACCAAGGGATCGAACCTGCATCTCTTACATCTTGCTGTATTGGCAGGTGGATTCTTTACCACTTGCATCACCTGGAAAGTGCATATTCATGTATAGAAATACTCAATATTGTCAGGATGTCAGTTCTTCCCAAAATGATCTATAGAGTTAATGCAATTCCAGTCAAATTCCACCAAGGTATTATATGGGTATCAACAAACTGATTGTGAAGTTTATACGGAGAAGCAAAACCCCCAGAGTGGCCAACACAGTATTGAAGGAGAATAACAAAGTTGGAGGACTGATACAGCTCAACTTCAAGATTTAATATGAAGCTACAGTGATCAAAGCAGCCTGGTTTTGGTCAAATAATAGACAAATTGATCAGTGAAACAGAATAGAGAGCCCAGCATAGAGCCCCCCTATAAATGTAGCCAAACCTATTTTTGACAAAGAGGCAAAGGCAATACAGTGGAGCAAAGATAGTCTCTCTGACAGGTGCTAGTGGAACAACTGATATCCATGTGCAAAAGAATGAATCGAGACAGACGTTAAACTGTTTACAAAAATTAAGTCAAGGTGGATCATAGATCTAAGTGTAAAGTGCTGAACTATAAAACTCTTAGAAGATAATGTGAGAGAAAAATCTCGATGACTTAGGTATGAAGGTATCTTTTCAGGTACAACAGCAAAGACATAGCCCAAGAAAGAAATAATTGATTAGCTGGACTTGATTAAAATCAGTAATTTTTTTCTCTGTGAAAGATAACTAGAAGACAAGCCACAGACTTGGAGAAAATACTTTCAAATAATATATGGAACCAAGGGCTATTATCTGAAATACACAGAACTTTCAAACTCAGCAGTAAGAAAGCAACCTGATTGCTTTCAGAAAGTGGACCAAAAAATTTTGACACCTCACCAAAGAAGATAGACAGATGGCAGATACACATATGAAAAGATGCTCCACATCCTATGTCATTAAGTAAATGCAAATGAAAACAACAGTGAGATACTGCTATACTATCAGAATAGCCAAAATCTGAAACACTGGCATCCATAAAGGCTGGAGAGGATGTGAAGTGTCAGGAAATCTCATAGATTCCTGGTGGGAATGCAGAATTATATAGCCACTTTGGAAAACAAATTAGCTGTTTTTTACAAAGCTGAACATACTTGTACTACATGATCCAGCAGCTCCTTGATATTTATTCAAAGGTGTTGAAAACTTAACGTATACACAGAAACCTGCACATGGATCTTAGTAGCTTTATTCATAATTGCCAAAACATGAAATCAACCAAGATGTCCTTCAGTAGGTGAATGGATTAGTAAACTGTGGTACATAACAATGTGGTATTTATCAGCAGTAAAACAATGGATTTTCAAGTGATGAAAAGGCGTGGGGGTACCTGGTAGCATAAATGCAGATTACTAAATGGAAGAAGCCAATTGAGAATGCTGCACACTGTATGATTCCACCTGTATTCTGAAAAAGGCAAAACTCCATTATGGAGACAACAAAAAGTCAGGGGTTGGAAAGAGTTTGGATGAATAGCCAGAGCACAGAGGATTTGGGGGGTAGTGAAAATAATGTTTAAAAGAAAATGTTTAAAGATGGATGTTAAAAAGATGGATGTATGTCAGTACACATTTGTCCAAACCCATTGAATGTACAATATTAAACCGTAGGTAAGCTGGACTTTGGGTGATTATGATAGATGAATAATCTTTGGTAATAAAGGTACCACTCTAGTGGAGGATGCTGATAATGGAGGAGGTTATGCATGCGTGGTGGCAGGGAGTATATGAGAAATCTGTTCCTTCTTAATTTTATTTTAAATATACCACTGTTCTAAAAAATTAAAAAGAAAACAAACTAGGAAACATTTTTGTTGTTGATAGTTAACTAGTAATGTTTATTAGCAGTTCTTAAACTTTAGCATTCATCAGAAGCACCTGGAGGTCTTGTTAATGAACTCAGGTTGTTGGATCCTGTCTCCATTGTTTTCTTCAGTAGGTCTAGGATGGATCTGAGAGCATATTTTGCTAAGGAAATTTCCAGGTTTTTAATGTTGCTCTAGGGACCACAATTTAAGGATCACTTAAGTATCTAATTATGTATGTCATGTCCTTATAAAACAGTGCCATGCTGTATCTTCCATACCTTGATTAAAAAATTAAAGGTGATGTAAATGTGGTCAGGAATCCCTTAGAAGAAATGGAACTCCATCATGGTCAACAAAAGAGTTCAAAATGCAGTACTTGGATGCAGTCTCAAAAATGACAGAATGATCTCTGTTTCCAAGGCAAACCATTCAATATCACAGTAATCCAAGCCTATGCCCCAACCAGTAATGGTAAAGAAGCTGAAGTTGAATGGTTCTATGAAGACCATAAAAATCTTTTAGAACTAACACCCAGAAAAGATGTCCTTTTTATTATAGGGGACTGGAATGCAAAAGTAGGAAGTCAGGAAATACCTTGAGTAACAGGCAAATTTGGCCTTGGAATACAGAATGAAGCAGGACAAAGGCTAATAGAGTTTTGCCAAGAGAACACACTGGTCATAGCAAACACCCGCTTCCAACAACACAAGAGAAGACTCTACCCATGGACATCACCAGATGGTCAACACCGAAATCAGATTCATTATATTCTTTGCTGCCAAAAATGGAGACACTCTATACAGTCAGCAAAAACAAGACCGAGAGCTGACTGTGGCTCAGATCATGAACTCCTTATTGCCACATTCAGATTTAAATTGAAGAAAGTAGGGAAAACCACTAGACCACTTAGGTATGACCTAAATCAAATCCCTTATAATTACACAGTGGAAGTGAAAAATAAATTTAAGGGACTAGATCTGATAGAGTGCCTGATGAACTATGGACAGAGGTTCATGACATTGTACAGGAGACAGGGATTAAGACCATCCCCAAGAAAAAGAAATGCAAAAAAGCAAAATGGCTGTCTAAGGAGGCCTTATAAATAGCTGTGAAAAGAAGAGAAGTGAGAAGCAAAGGAGAAAAGAAAAGATGTTCCCATCTGAATGCAGAGTTCGAAAGAAGAGCAAGGAGAGAGAAGAAAGCCTTCCTCAGTCATCAATGCAAAGAAATAGAGGAAAACAGCAGTATGGGAAAGACTAGAGATCTCTTCAAGAAAATTAGAGATACCAAGGGAACATTTCATACAAAGCTGGGCTCGATAAAGGACAGAAATGGTAGGGACCTAACAGAAGTAGAAGATAGTAGAAAGAAGTGACAAGAATACACAGAAGAACTGTACAGAAAAGATCATGACTCAAATAATCACGATGTTGTTTGTGATCACTCACCTAGAGCCAGACATCCTGGAATGTGAAGTCAAGTGGGCCTTAGAAAGCATCACTACAAACAAAGCTAGTGGAGGTGATGGAATTCCAGTTGAGCTATTTCAAATCCTAAAAGATGATGCTATGAAAGTGCTGCACTCAATATGTCAGCAAATTTGGAAAACTCAGCAGTGGCCACAACTGAAAAAGGTCAGTTTTCATTCCTATCCCAAAGAAACGCAATGGCAAAGAATGCTCAAACTACCGCACAATTGCACTCATCTCAAACGCTAGTAAAGTAATGCTCAAAATTCTGCAAGCCAGGCTTCAGCAGTACATGAACCGTGAACTTCCAGATGTTCAGACTGGTTTTAGAAAAGGCAGAGGAACCAGAGATCAGATTGCCAACATCTGCTGTATTATCGAAAAAGCAAGAGTTCCAGAAAAACGTCTACTTCTGCTTTATTGACTATGCCAAAGCCTTTGACTGTGTGGATCACAATAAACTGTGGAAAATTCTGAAAGAGATGGGCATACCAGACCATCTGACCTGTCTCTTGAGAAACCTGTATGCAGGTAAGGAAGCTACAGTTAGAACTGGACATGGCACAACAGACTGGTTCCAAATAGGAAAAGGAGTATGTCAAGGCTGTATATTGTCATCTTGCTTATTTAACTTATATGCAGAGTACATCATGAGAAATGCTGGGCTGACTGAAGCACAAGCTGGAATCAAGATTGCTGGGAGAAATACGAATAACCACCCTTATGCAGATGACACCACCCTTATGGCAGAAAGTGAAGAGGAACTAAAAAGCCTCTTGCTGAAAGTGAGAGAGGAGAGTGAAAAAGTTGGCTTAAGGCTCAACATTAAGAAAGATCATGGCATCTGGTCCCATCACTTCATGGGAAATAGATGGGGAAACAGTGTCAGACTTTATTTTTTTGGGCTCCAAAATCACTGCAGATGATGATTGCAGCCATGAAATCAAAAGAGGCTTACTCCTTGGAAGGAAAGTTATGGCCAACCTGGATAGCATAGTGAAAAGCAGAGACATTGCTTTGCCAACAAGGGTCCGTCTAGTCAAGGCCATGGTTTTTCCAGTAGTCATGTATGGATGTGAGAGTTGGACAGTGAAAAAGACTGAGCGCCAAAGAATTGATGCTTTTGAACTGTGGTGTTGGAGGAGACCCTTGAGAGTCCCTTGGACTGCAAGGAGATCCAACCAGTCCATCCTAAAGGAGATCAGTCCTGGGTGTTATTGGAACAACTGATGTTGAAGCTGAAACTCCAATACTTTGGCCACCTTATGCGAAGAGTTGACTCATTGGAGAAGACCCTGATGCTGGGAAGGATTGGAGGCAGGAGGAGAAGGGGATGATAGTGGATGAGATGGCTGGATGGCGTCACTGACTCGATGGACACAGGTTTGGGTAGACTCCAGGAGTTGGTGATGGACAGGGAGGCCTGGCGTGGTGCAGTTCATGGGGTTGCAAAGAGTCAGACACAACTGAGCAACTGAACTGAACTGAAATATAGTATTAATGTGACTTGATACTGTGTTTTTCTTCTTGTATTTCTCTGAACTTGATGTTAACAAATAGTTGGCTTTTAAAACAATGAGGACAATGGCATATGAATATTTATCACTTTTATATTGTAATACAGCTTATTAAAGAATGAGTTTAACACAGATTAGCATGAAGTTTATGGTTCATTAGAATTGTTTTGGACTTTCTGAAATGCTCTGATAAATTATCTCCTTTGTATATTTTTTTCCATTTTGGTGGTTGCATTCAACTTTGTACTGTTTGTCTGAATCAGCTAGTATTGATTTAGTTATTTTAAGTATTGCTTACCAATGTATGTAAGTATACATACTTCAAATAGGCAAAACAGTTGAGTTAGCTATTTTAAATATTAGTGTGCTCATATGTACTTTTGTAAGTATGCACATTTTAAAAATAACTGAAACGGCATTGCTTGGTTTGAACAATCCATGCAGTTCTAAGAACATAGGAACATATGATTCATATGATTTTTCTTTAAACGATTTGAAGACATGATTGTCTGTCCTTATATTGGCAGAAATTTCTCATTCCATAGATTTTGCCTTTGCTTACAGTATTCTAGCCATTGAAACATATACCTGTTTAATTTCAGTGATTATGAAAATGAGTTGTCCAGATAATTAGTGTGAAGTTCTCATTTTCTAAAGACCTGAGTCATTTGGATGAGTAAAGGATTTGAGGTTGAGGGATACAGAGTGTCTGTGAGAAAGTTCAACTGCTTTGGTATTTGCTTATTAAAAAATTGATGTAGTTTTCCAAAGCTTTTGATTATGAAACCTAGTCGTTTTTCCTATTTATTGCCTTTTGGACTTGGGTGAATGGAAGGAAAGACATACTGTTGGATTTGTGAGAAAGGAAGTTATGGATAGGATAGTGGAATTAACTTATTATTTTAGAAATTAAATGTTTTTTATTTCCATTGGTGTAACACCTGATATTTCTCAGTGACACTATTTGAAAAATTCCAGAGAAGTGACTTTCAGATTAACATTTTTCAATTTAAAGAGGTCTTATGCTAATTTGTTCTTGTTTTTATAGAGAGGATCTGACGAACTACTCTCAGGCAGTGTTCTCAGTAGTCCAAACTCTAACATGACCAGCATGGTGGTTACAGGTAAGTGTTACTCTCTTAACAGTCTCATTATTTGCCATTTTGCTGGGCAGAATGTTACAAGTTTGGTGTGCTTTACCAAAATAGCCTTTATTTTTAAATGCTTTGTATTGAAACATTTTAGAGGAAATTTTACTACAGTGTATATGTATCAAGTGGAAAAGAAAAACTGAAGTGGGTGTCTTGTGGTCAAGTAATTAAATCTGATAGCTTTTTTTAAAAATGACAAACGTAACCTTTTATTCCCTTTCTTTTACAAGTTTCCTCATTCTCACTTCTTTTGTACTTGCGTTTTAAGCTTTCATGTTTATATGTCATAAAATATTTTTACTGTAAGGATTTCTTCTCAACCCACAAATCCTACAGCCCCAAATACAAGATTCAGTTGCATAGTTGTCTTTTTTATGTGGTTTCAATATGTTTCTTTGTTGTAATAGTATTTTAATTCTTTGAATTGATTTCCTTTATTTACTTGAAAATGTAAGATTTGTTTAATCTTCACAGGGTATTTAAACTTTATATGTTTGAAATAATTGGTTGGTTGTATTGTCTGTCTGTAAATATGTGGACCAGTGTTTAGACCTTAGGTTTTTGGCCAGTGGACCAAATTTGAATCTGATGATGAATGAATTAGTTTGCTTTATAACTGTACATTTTATGTTATTTACCTAAACCAAGGTTTCTTTTTGCTAAACCCTTTCCTGAATTACTTGTTTGAGGAATCAGTTACATTGGGCAATATAAAGATTGTAAAAGAATGAAAGCATTTTGATATTCTTTAGATAACCACGCCCATGTATATGTACACCTCAGTGCACACATACATACCCTGCAAGTTAAATAAAAATTATAATGAAATATTCTCCAAATATAGTTACAATAACAATAAGATGAATTTTTCTTCACATTGTCATTACTGAGTTTTCCATGTCACAGTTACAAGGCAAAATTACTAGGCCATGATTTTGAAAGTTAGGGTACCATTGCAAATAATTGAATGAATAATCTCAGATGTCTGTATCTCTGCCAGTTTCATTTTTTGGAAACTGTACGTTTAATGATTGATAATGGAAATGTTTTTAAAACTGATTTGTAGGACTATGACAGACTACTGGTAGCAGCCTTTCCTTCTTTCCATCTTCCCTCAAAATCAAAAACTGTTACAAAATAGAGTAAAATGTGTAGGACAGCTGTTGTCTGGAATTGATGAGTAAATAGTATAAGATGGTGATCCTTGAGATAAAGGAAACATATGAAATGAATCTCATAGTTTGGCTTTTTTCCTTTGAGGTACCCTACTGTTGTAGCACATGGAGGTGGGACCCAAGCAGAGCATGAAGGTTTCACTTTGCTGAAGAGAGTTAGATTGGATTTCAGAGCTTCTGAGACATTTGGAATTTATGGAGCAGAATCCTGAAAAAGAAACTTGTCCAAGGGTTTGGGCATAGGGCAGAATTTGGTGTAGGGATTCTTAATTAAATCAGAATTTTGAATAATGACTGGACTGCATATGTGCAAGTTAACACTCTCATGGTCTGTCAGGAATGACCTACTGTGGGGCTGAGAGAATGGTGATTCCATAGGTTGTACAGTGCTCTGAGACATTAGAGTTCTGGGAAGTTAGAATGCATACGTCTTGTGGATTACCTGAAACATTCTGTTTAGGCTGCAGAATGCTCAGGCTTTCAGAGAAAGGATCCCACACTAATATTAATAGTAAGTGACAATCATAAGACTAAGTTAAGAGACTGTGATAGTCCAGTCTGACAAGACGTGAAGAATTCACCAGTAATTTAATTGCCTACCTAAATAAAACATTATCCCCTAGGGAGACAACATGATTCAATCTTCCCACAATTATCCACAATAGCCTACCTACATCAGATGTTAAAATCATGTGAAGAAGCATTCAATAAGAATAGACCTCAGAATGACCTAAATATAGGAATTTGCAGACAGAGACTGTAAGTATTTTTAAGGCTGTAAAAGAAAATATTGAAAGAATGAA
This sequence comes from Antilocapra americana, assembly GCA_007570785.1. Taxonomy (NCBI): domain Eukaryota; kingdom Metazoa; phylum Chordata; class Mammalia; order Artiodactyla; family Antilocapridae; genus Antilocapra; species Antilocapra americana. The sequence continues at coordinate 10,780,143 of ML662496.1, forward strand.
CATGGAAGAATGTGTTGAAAAAGCTATAAAGAAAGCATATAGAAATGCTGTAACTGAAAAATAAAATATTCACACAGTATTTGAAATGGAAAATTCACTGATTGAGACTAACAGAAGTTTGGAGACAGCTGAAGAAAGGTTAGTGAACTTGAGTACAGATTGGTAGAAATTATTCAGTTTCCAGAGAGAATTAAAGTATGTCTTTGGATGATCAGGCAGTCTAACGTATGTGTCCTTGGAGTTTTCAGAGAGGGAATAAAGAGAATGTTGCCAAATATGTATGTAATTGAAACAGTAATAACTGAACATGTCTAAAATCTGAAGAAAAATGCCAAGTAGGATAAGAAAAAAGAAACATTTTGTTGTTCAGTCACTAAGTCAGCCTCTTTGCAACCCCATGGACTACATTACTCCAGGCTTCCCTGTCCTTTACCATCTCCCAGAGTTTACTCAAACCCACGTCCATTGAGTTGGTGATGCCATCCAACTGTCTAATCCTCTGTTGCCTCCTTCTCCTGCCCTCAATCTTGCCAGCATCAGAATCGTTTCCAATAGTAGGTTCTACACATCAGGTGACCAAAGTATTGGAGCTTCAACAAAGATGTGTAGTTAAAAGCTAGTAGAAATTCGGAGGACTGACTCCTGTTTTCAAGTTATTGTAAACCTTTAAGTAATCAAAACAATGTCATATTAACATAAAGGTACATAGATTATCGGAACAGAATAGAGAGTCCAAGAAAAAAGCCACACAATTATGGACAACTGGTTTTTGACAAAGGTACAAAGGCAATTCAGTAGAGGGGGGAAAAGATTTTTCAGCAGAGTTGTATAACAATAGGATATCCACATGCTGCCAACAGTGGCAGCAGCAGCAAACTTCTTGGATCTGTGTATTGTTGTTTAGTTGTTAAGTCATGTCAGACTTTTGTGACTTCATGAACTGTTGCCCCTCAGGCTCTTTTGTCTATGGGATTTTGCAGGCAAGAATACTGAGAGTGTGTTGCCATTTCCTTCTCCAGGGGATCTTCCCGACCCAGGGATAAAACTGGAGTCCCTTCATTGACAGGTGGATTCTTTACCACTGAGCCACCTGGGAAGCCCACTTGGATCTATATACTTCATACAAAACTGAGTTCCACATGGACTTTGATATAAATGTATAACTTAAACATTATAAAACTTAGAGGAGAAAGCAAAGTAGAAAATATTTGCCACCTTGGGTTATGCAGAGATTTCTTTAATTTGACCCCAAAAGCACAGTCTATGAGAGAACAAATGGGACTTGATCAGTTTTAAAAACTTAACATTATTCAGAATACAGTTAAGAGAATGAAAAGACACATCATAGAGTGGCAGACATCTTTACAAAATATGCAGTTGATATTTATCCGGAATACGTATATTTCAAACTGTGTATATTAATATCTAAAACTCAAGAGTAAGACCTTAAACAGTGCAGTTTGATAAATTGGCAAAATATCAGCAAAAAAAAAATTATATAGATGGCAAGTAAACACATGATAAAGATGCTTAGCATCATTTGTCATTTTGGAAATTCAAATTAAAGCTAAAGTGAGAAAACATTGTCTATCTCTACAACAGCTAATATGTAAAAGAGTGACCATACCAAGTGTTCAAAAGGATGTAAGGGTACTCTAACACTCATATACTGTTGATGGGAATGTAAAATTGCAGAACTATTTTGGAAAACAATTTGGCAGTTTCTTAAAAACATTAAACAGTTACTGTATGATCCAACTTTGTTTTCTAGGTACTTTTACCCAAGAAAAATGATAGCATATACTCATCACTCATGTAAATGTTTATAGTAGCTTTATGTGTAATATCTAAAACCTAGAACAGCCCAAGAGTCCATCAGTGATGAATGGAAAATAAATGACTCTTTTGGCATTGAATTTCATGCATACAATGAAATACTGCTCCGCCATATAGAGTGACCTATTGTTCTATGAGCTTCCCTGGTGGCTCAGTGGTAAAGAACCCGCCTGCCAATACAGGAGGTGTGTTCCATTCCTGGGTTGAGAAGATCCCCTGGAGAATGAAGTGGCAACCTACTCCAGTATTCTTGCTTGGGAAATCCCATGGACAGAGGAGTCTGATGGGCTACAGTCTGTGGTGTACAAAAGAGTCAGACACAACTTAGCAACTAAACAACAACAACAAAGCAAAGGGCATGGGGGGTTGGTTTGTAAAGGACTAAGGAATTAGGAAATGATGGATATATATATTCTTTTATGCTGAAGGTTTCATAGATGTAAACATATGTCAAAACTTGCCAGATGATTGTAGCTTTATATGAAGCTTATTTTACGTGAATCGTATCTCAGAAACACTGCTTAAAATGAAAAACCCATAGAGGAATGAAAATGCAATACTGTCATATATTGCAAGAGAAGAACAACATAACACTGGACAATTAGAAAGTTAATGGCTAGATGTTAAACCCAGTCATAAATCCCTAAATGTAAATTGGCTAAACTAACACAGTCTCGTAGTAACCATTGATTATATAAGACTATAGAGCATGCAGAATGTGACTACTGTTAATTGATAAGTGAATGGGTGTGTGCTTCAAAGACGAAGTACTGAAAAAATAAGGATGTAAAATATCTTAAAAAAGTTTTGAAGTACTGATTATATGTTGATGCGGTGGCTCAGATTGCAAAGAGTCTGTCTGCAATACAAGAGACCCAGGTTCGATCCCTGGGTCAGCAAGATCCCCGGGAGAAGGAAATGGCAACCCACTCCAGTGTTCTTGCCTGGAGAATTCCATGGACAGAGGAGAGGAGCCTGGTGGGCTATAGTCCATGGGGTTGCAAAGAGTAAAACATGACTGAGTGACTAACACTTCACTTTAATGGTAGTATTTCAGATATATTGGTTTAAAATATATATTAAAATTAATTTCACTCTCTTTTACTTCTCGGTATGGTTACTAGAAGCTTGAAAGTATGTGACCTGTATATTTCTTTTGGATATTAGTGGTCTAAGAAGTTCAATTAAAAGACAATCACGCTGGATTAAAAAGTACTACTTAACTACACTGTCTACTGCTGAGGTCAGGATGAAGTACTGAGACACAGGTTGGAAAAGGATGGAAAATAATTTCATGCAAATAGTAAGCACAGGAAAGTTCATGTAATTGTATTGACATCAGATGAATTAGAATTCAAGACAAGGAGTATTGGTTGTATTGATATAGAAAGACATATTTCTTAGTGTCAAAAGGGTCAATATATTGGAAAACATAACGTTCCTTAATCTGTATATTAGTAATAACAGTTTCAAAGTACATTTAAAAATGACAAAAGAAAAGCAGAGAAATCTACAGTTTTAAATTTAAAACTAGGCATTTTAACATTATTCATAGTAATCAATAAGACAAATCAATCTTTAAAAATACATAAAAGATTTGAGCAATGCTATCAGCTTGGCTTAACTTACATTTATAAAACATGCAGTAACTGCAGAATAACTTTTTAAGCCAATATAGAATATTCAACTTGATTTTAAAACAACTTACAGTAAATTTCAAATGATAGAAAGCTTGTACAGTATCTGATTATCTTGGAATTTAACCAGAAATAAAAAACAGTAAGAAATCTAGGAAATTATCAAATATTTAGAAATTTCCATAACTCTGTACAGCACATGAATTATAGGACATTTCTGATTGAGTAAAAATGAAAACACAACAAAATTGTCTTTTCTTGGAATATAGAAGAAAATATAGAAATATTCCCCACAACATCCTCCAAAAAGTGCATGGAGGAAAATTTTGTACCTCTGTTAGATACTTATCTACCTTTGGTGGCTCCATATTAAAAAAATAAATGTTTAAAATTCCTTTTGAAAAAGAAAAAGAAAACATAAATTACTGGTATCAGTAGTGGAGGTATTACTATAGATCCTATATGGTGATCTATAGATCCTTATTATAGGAAAATAAGACAGTATTACAGGCATTTATGCCAATAAATTCAACAAATGAAATAGAGAATTTCCTTTATATTAGTTTAAAAAACTGATATAATAGATTACCTCTCTATATATTAATAGTATTATAGGTATCAGTAATGTTAATAAATTCAGCAAATGAACTAATTCCCTTACAAATCAAGTTTAAAAAATTGATATAATAGATTACCTCATATATTATTATACAGGTTATCTTTATATCTATTATCAAAATTGAATTTTTAATTAAAAAAAGTGTTAGTCACTTAGTTGTCTCTGAGTCTTTGCTTTGTGAGCCTGTGGACTATAGCTTGCCGGGCTTCTCTGTCCTTGGAATTCCCCAGAAAAGAATACTGGAGTGGATAACTGTTCCCTTCTCCATGGGATCTTCCCAACCCAGAGATCAAACCTGGGTTTCCTGCATTGGAGGCAGATTCTTTACTGGCCACCAGGGAAGCCCTAATTTATTTTTCCACAAAGATTACTTAGGCTTAGGTGATTTCACTGGTCAGTGGTTTTCTCTTGAAGGTGGTTTTACTCGGGCATAGGTGGTTTCACTGTTTAATTGTATGAAATGTCAAAGAAAGAAATAATAGCCATCTTTTAACCTTTTAGACAAAGAGAAGAATGCTCCTTAATTCACTTTATGAAGCTACTGAAGTAAAAATCTTAACAAAGATAATGTAAGAAATACAGAATTCACACTAACACTTCATTTACATAAATGTGGACATTCTTTACAAGGTATTAGCAGATCACATTCAGCAGTATGTAAAAAATAATTCATGATGACTAATTGAGATTTACCCCTTGATTGTAGGGTTTACCAGTGACAAGTGAACTCTACATAATCATAGTAATAGAATAACGGGGGGAGGGGCGGGAATCATCAGGTTAATAGAAGTAGAAAAATCATTTGACAAAAAATATAGCATCTACTCATGATAAAAAGTTCTCAGAAAGCTAACAAGAAAAGGGAACTTCTACAAGATACACAGAGGGGATCTACTAAGAGCCTACAACAAATTTCATTCGTGATGGTGGAACACTGAATATTTTCTTCTTAAAGTTAGGAATGAAGTAAGGATGTATCTTCCCAGAATATTTCTAGCTTTTACTTTCTTTAAGGCAAGTAACATAAATAAAAAGCATAAAGTTTAGAAGGGAAGAAGTAAAACTGTCTTATTCACAGTCAACATGATTTTTAAAATAGAAAACTCAAAGAAATCCAAGTGATTTTTAGAATGGATACGGGATACAGTTCAACATACAAAGATTTTTTTCTGATAGTCTTAGCAAATTTTTGGAAAGTGAACTTTAAAAAAAAATCCATTTATGGAAACTTTGCAAAGAAAAATATCAAAGAAGAAATTTAACAAAAAGTTGCATGTGTTATACTAAGGAGACTGAGCTTTTTTAGAAAAGATTTCTAAAATCCTTTAGAAAGGATTTTTGTTCTATTTGTGTAGTTTTTTTTTTTTTTTTAGATGGCAGAGGCAAATTGGAGATATCAGGGTCCTCAATTTTAGAGTCGGAGAAGTAGAATATGGAGAAAATGATGTATCAAGAAATTAGAAGAATTTCTGAGTTGGGAAGTAGACTTTGATAGAGGTATTAAGAGTTTTGGGGTGGAATCACTGGGTAACGGATAGTACGATAGTTCCATTAAAAGAACAAAGTAGAGAAAGTGATTTGATTTTGTTGAAAAGAAAGAACAATCTGTTAATTGTCTTCCTTTTTTTAACAATACTTTAGGACTAATAGCAATACTTTAGGAGGAAAGAATGAATCAAGTCTTTTTGTTGTGATGGAATAAAGTTTTGTAAAGCTTGTTTTAACATAAGAAATTTAAATGCGTTCAGTTTATTTTACCTTTTTTGAACAGAGGAAACATTGAGTTTTAAAATTTTTGTGTTTTTCCTAACATAGATGAGGATAGGGTCTGTGTATATGCAGACAGATGCCAATTTGAATCACAAGACCTTTGAAAACCAGTAGCTGTACTTAGCTAGAAAAATATACAGTTGTCATCCAAATGTCTCAAAAACAGACTTTATAGACAATATTACTAGGACATTTTTATGATTGTCAGATGCAAAATAGTATTTCATTTTTATGTTCCAACTTTTTCCATGTCTGTTCTAATTGACTTTACTATATAGAATTCTTGTTTACAATAGCATGTCTCAGCAGCCTTTTCCTGTCTAGACTTTCTTCCTCTACAGCTATATTTCTGTCAAAAAAAGAATTTTAGAAGTGGGGGAAGTTAATGTTATTAGAACCTTAGTCTTGGGGAAATAGTCTTACTCAAAACTATTTTGTATTAAACTAGTTCCTTTAGAAGTTAAACATTTCAAAGACACAGTTCTAATGGATTGGAACTGGATTTTATTGGAAGGAATGTGTAATTATTTGAAAGTGGGGAGGAGGCTTGACAGTGGTAAGATACTATCTGTCTTGAGTCCATTTTATATAGGTATGGAAATGGGATACCTCTTTAAGTTAGATATATTTCTGCCAGTGCTGCTGATAATCTGTAATATCAGGATTTATTATTGCTGAAAGTATGACTTTTTATTTCGTTATGTGAATCATTTTACAGAGTCTGTTACATGTTACTCAGAACTGTTTGAGATGTGTCTGTTTTAACTTTTATATACAGATGTTTTTGATACGATGTCATTTCATTTTATTGTAATGTTTTGAAAATATTCCAGCACATTGTTTTAGTTTGAATCTCTATGAGGGTTCTAATAACATGTCCTCCTGCATGAAGGTGATGAGAGCCTTCTTCTAATATAGGCCGCATGCTCAGTTGGTCAGTTGTCAGTCGTGTCTGACTATTTGTGTCCCTGTGGAATGTAGCCCGCCAGGCTCCTCTGTCCTTGGGATTCTCCAGGCAAGAATATCGGAATGGGTTGTCATTTCCTCCCCCAGGATGTCTTACTGACCCAGGGTTGAACCCATTTGGATTCTTTACAACTGAGCCACCTAGAAAGCTCCTTTGTTGTCCAGTCGCTCAGTCGTGTCCAACTGTTTGTGACCCCACAGACTGCATCACACCAGGCTGTCCTTCACCAACTTGCAGAGTTTGCTCAGACTCATGCCCATTGAGTTGGTGATGTCATCCGTTCCATCTCATCCTCTGTTATATCCCCTTCTCCTCCTTTCCCAGCATTAGAGTCTTTTCTAATAATAAGTCAGCTCCTCGCATCAGGTGGCCACAGTACTGGAGCTTCAGAATCAGTCCTTCCAATGAATAGTCAGGATTGATTTCTTTTAGCATTGACTGGTTTTATCTTCTTGCAGTCCAAGAGACTCTTAGGAGCCTTCTCCAACATCAGAATTTAAAAGCAAATTCTTTGGTGCTCAGCCTTCTTTATGGTCTAATTCTCACATCTGTACATGACTACTAGAAAAAAATACATCCATAGCCTTGTCGATACTGACCTTTGTCAGCAAAGTAATGTCTGCTTTTTAATACACTAAGTTTGTCATTGCTTTTCTTCCAAGGAGCGAGCATCTTTTAATTTCATTGCTCCAGGCACCATCTGCATTGATGTTGGAGCCCACAAAGATGAAGTCTGTCACTGTTTCCATTATTTCCCAGTTTATTTGCCATGAAGTGATAGGACCAGATGCCATGATCGTTGATTTTGAATGTTGAGTTTTAAGCCAGCTTTTTCATTCTCCTTTTCACCTTCATCAAGAGGCTCTTTTGTTCTTCTTAATTTTCTGCCATATGGGTGGTGTCATCTGCATGTTTGAGGTTATTGATATTTCTCCCTGCAGTCTTGATCCCAGCTTGTGCGCCATCCAGCCCAGCATTTCTCATGATGTATTCTGCATATAAGTTAAATAATCAGGGTGACAGTATACAGCATTGACATACTCCTTTGCCCAAGTTTGAACCAGTCTGTTGTTCCATGTTTGGTTCTAACTTGCTTCTTGACCTGGGTACAGGCTTTGCAGAGGCAGGTAAGGTAGTCTGGTATTCCCGTCTCTATAAGAATTTTCCACAGTTTGTTGTGAACCACACAGCCAAAGCCTTCAGCATAGTCAATGAAGCAGATGTTTTTCTAGAATTCTCTTGCTTTTTCTATGATCCAAAGAATGTTGGCAGTTTGATCTCTGGTTCCTCTGCCTTTTCTAAATCCTTCTTGAACATCTGGAAGTTCTGGGTTCAGACACTGTTGATGCCTAGCTTGGAGAATTTTGAGCATTGGTATGCTTGCATGTGAAAATAAGTGCAATTGTACGGTAGTTTGAACATTCTTTGGCATTGCCTTTCTTTGGGATTGGAATGAAAACTGACCTGTTCCAGTCCTGTGGCCACTGCTGAGTTTTCCAGATTTGCTTGCACATTGAGTGTAGCACTTGTACAGCATCATCTTTTAGGATTTGAAATAGCTCAGCTGGAATTTTGTCACCTCCACTAGCTTTGTTCGTAGTGATGCTTCCTGAGGCCTACTTGACTTTGCACTCCAGAATGTCTGGCTCTAGGTAAGTGATCCCACCATTGTGGTTATCTGGGTCATGAAAATCTTTTTTTGCATAGTTCTTCTGTGTATTCTTGCCACCTCTTAATATCTTCTGCCTCTGTTAGGTCCTTTATTGTGCCTATCTTTCCATGAAGTATTCTCTTGGTATCGCTAATTTTCTTGAAGAGATCTCTTAAGTTTTTCCCCTTCTGTTGTTTTCCTCTGTTTCTTTGCAGTGTTCACTTAGAAAAACTTTCTTATCTTTCCTTGCTTTGGAACTCTGCATTTACATAGGTAAATCTTCCCTTTTCTCCTTTGCCTTTCAATTCTCTTGTTTTCTCAGCTATTTGTAAGGCCTCCTCAGATAAATGTTTTGCCTTTTTGCATTTCTTTTCTTGGGAAAGCCCCTAGCCTTCCATTATTTTCCAGGTCATGCATAAGTTACATTGGGCAGCTAGGCTGTGCAGCTACTCAGAAATAGAGTTACAGGCAGGTTTTACAATAAACCTGGAAAGATTTTTTTTGTTCGATGTCTGCTGGAATTAACAGCTAAAAAGTATTCTCTATCAGTATATACCTACATTTCTGGTTAACTGTTCTTTGAAATTTATTTTCCCATGTAGGGATGGAAAGATAAGAGAGAGAAGTATGATCATTCATTTTCCTTAGCTCAGATTCTTTATTTTCTTAAAGCTAGCAGCTTGTGTAACACTATGCTTTGCTTTGAAGTCTAACTAAAACTTTTAGTCATGCAACTCAATACCAGAGAAACAAACAACCCAATGAAAAGTGGGGAAAAGACCTAAACAGACATTTCTCTGAAGAAGACATTCAGATGGCTAACAAACACTTGAAAAGATGCTCAACATCGCTCATTATTAGAGAAATGCAAATCGAAACTACAATGAGGTACCACCTCACACCAATCAGAATGGCTATCATCAAAAAATCTACAGAAAGTAAATGCTGGAGAGGGTGTGGAAAAAAGGTAACGCTCCTGCACTGTTGGTGGGAATGTAAATTGATACAGCCACTATGGAATAGAGTATGGGGATTCTTTAAAACACCAGGAATAAAAGCACCATATGACCCAGCAATCTCACTCCTAAGCATATACCCTGAGGAAACCAAAATTGAAAGAGACACATGTATCCCATTGTTGATTGCAGCACTAGCTAGAACATGGAAGTAACCTAGATGTTCATCAATAGATGAATAGATAAAGAAGTTGTGGTGTACATATACACAATGGAATACTACTCACCATGAAAAGGAACACATTTGAGTCAGTTCTGATAAGGTGGGATGAACCTAGAAATTATTATACAGTGCAGAGTAAGTCAGAGAAAGAGAAATATCATTGTCTAATGCATATATTTGGAATCTAAAAAAGTGATACTGAAGAATTCATGTACAGGGCATCAGTGGAAAAGTAGACATAGAGAATAAACTTACAAACATGGGGAGAAGGGAGCAGAGGGTGAGATATATGGAATACGTTAACATGGAAACTACCAATTGTAAAATAGATAGTCAATGGGAATTTGATGTATGGCCTAGGAAACTCAAATGGGCTCTGTATCAACCTAAAGGGTTGGGATGTGGAGGAAATGGAAGGAGGTTCAAAAGGGAGGAGATATGTATATACCTGTGTTTGACTCATGTTGAGGTTTTACAGGAAACGGCAAAATTCTGTAAAGCCATTATCCTTCAATAATGATTTAAAAATAAAACTATTTGGGAAAATAAATTTCAGACTATTTTTAGGATTAAAACTGCATTGCCTTTCAGTTATCATATTTGATAAAGGAAGTTATTAGTGCTTTTCTATAAGTGCTTTTATCTGAAAGACTTGGAAAATGAGAATAATGAGAGTATACTTACATTTTGTTAAATAATTTTCAGTGAACAGATGATGTGTGTTTTGAGATGTTGCACTTCAAGTTGGTATATACAGTTGGAAGTACACAATTAGAATATTGGTCAATGAGTGAGATTAAAATAATGGACATATAGAAAACCTTTTACTGGAGTTTTTATATAAGCAAGTAAGGATAGAAACACTGAAGAAGCTGAAGGTGAACAGTTCTATGAAGACCTACAAGACCTTCTAGAACTAACACCCAGAAAAGATGTCCTTTTCATTACAGGGGACTGGAATGCAAAAACAGGAAGTCAAGAAACACCTGCAGTAACAGACAGATTTAGCCTTGGAGTACAGAATGAAGCAGGGCAAAGACTAATAGAGTTCTGCTAAGAGAACGCACTGGTCATAGCAAACACCCTCTTCCAACAACATAAAAGAAGACTCTACACATGGACATCACCAGATGGTCAACACTGAAATCAGATTGATTATATTCTTTGCTGCCAAAGATGGAGATGCTCTAAACAGTCAGCAAAAACAAGACCAGGAGCTGGCTGTGGCTCAGATCATGAACTCCTTATTGCCACATTCAGATTTAAATTGAAGAAAGTGGAGAAAACCACTAGACCATTCAGGTATGACCTAAATCAAATCCCATAGGACTATACAGAGGAAGTGAGAAATAGATCTGATAGACAGAATGCCTGATAAACAATGGATGGAGGTTCTTGACACTGTATAGGAAACAGAAATCAAGACCATCACCAAGAAAAAAATGCATAAAAGCAAAATGGCCGTCAGAGGAAGTCTTACAAATAGCTGTGAAAAGAAGAGAAGTGAAAGCAAAAGAGAAAAGGAAAGATATACCCATTTGAATGCAGAGTTCCAAATAATAGCAAGGAGAGATAAGAAAGCCTTCCTCAGTGATTAATGCAAAGAAATAGAGGAAAACGATAGAATGGGAAAGACTAGAGATCTCTTCAAGAAAATTAGAGATACCAAGGGAACATTTCATGCAAAGATGAGCTCAATAAAGGACAGAAATGATATTGACCTAACAGAAGCAGAAGATATTAAGAATGGTGGCAAGAATACACGGAAGAATTGTACAAAAAAGGTCTTCACGACCCAGATAATCACATTGATGTGATCACTCACCTAGAGCCAGACATCCTGGAATGTGAAGTCAAGTGGGCCTTTGAAAGCATCACTACGAACAAAACTAGTGGAGGTGATGGAATTTCAGTTGAGCTATTTCAAATCCTGAAAGATGATGCTGTCAAAGTGCTGCACTCAATATGTCAGCAAATTTGGAAAACTCAGCAGTGGCCACAGTACTGGAACAGGTCAGTTTTCATTCCAATCCCAAAGAAAGGCAATGCCAAAGAATACTCAAACTGCTGCACAATTGCACTCATCTCGAACGCTAGCAAAGTAATGCTTAAAATTCTGCAAGCCAGGCTCCAATAGTACATGAACCGTGAACTTCCAGATGTTCAAGCTGGCTTTAGAAAAGACAGAGGAACCAGAGATAAAATTGCCAACATCTGTTGGATCATTGAAAAAGCAAGAGAGTTCCAGAAAAACATCTATTTCTGCTTTATTGACTATGCCCAAAGCCTTTGACTGTGTGGATCACAATAAACTGTGGAAAATTCTGAAAGAGATGCGCATACCAGACCATCTGACCTGTCTCTTGAGAAACCTGTATGGAGGTCAGGAAGCAGCAGTTAGAACTGGACATGGCACAACAGACTGGTTCCAAATACGAAAAAGAGTATATCAAGGCTGTATATTGTCACCCTGTTTATTTAACTTATATGCAAAGTGTATCATGTGAAATGCCAAACTGGATGAAGCACAAGCTGGAATCAGTGTTGCAGGGAGAAGTATCAATAGCCTCAGATATGCAGATGACACCACCCTTTTGGCTTCTTGATTAAAGTGAAAGAGGGGAGTGAAAAAGTTGGCTTAAAGCTCAGCATTCAGAAAACTAAGATCATGGGCATCTGGTCCTATCACTTCATGGGAAATAGATGGGGAAACAGTGTCAGACTTAATTTTTCTGGGCCCCAAAGTCCCTGCAGATGGTGATTGCAGCCATGAAATTAAAAGACGCTTACTCCTTGGAAGGAAAGTGATGACCAACCTAGATAGCGTATTAAAAATCAGAGACATTAGTTTGCCAACAAAGGTCCGTCTAGTCAAGGCTATGGTTTTTCCAGTAGTTGTTTATGGATGTGAGAGTTGGACTATTAAGAAAGCTGAGTTCCGAAGAATTGATGCTTTTGAACTGTTGTATTGGAGAAGACTCTTGAGAGTCCCTTGGACTGCAAGGAGATCCAAACAGTCCATCCTAAAGGAGATCAATCCTGGGTGTTCATTGGAAGGACTGATGTTGAAGCTGAAACTCCAGTCCTTTGGCCACCTGATGTGAAGAGCTGACTCATTTGAAAAGACCCTGATGCTGGGAAAGATCGAAGGCAGGAGGAGAAGGGGATGACAGAGGATGAGATGGTTGGGTGGCATCACCGACTCCGTGGTCATGGGTTTGAGTAAACTCTGGGAGTTGGTGATGGACAGGAAGGCCTAGTGTGCTGCAGTACATGGTGTCGCAAAGAGTCGGACGTGACTGAGCAACTGAACTGAACTGTAAAGTACCAAAATTTGTATACAAAAATGGAATATACATGTATATTTCTCTGTGTGTAAGAATTTTTCATTTTAATAGATTCTTAGCACTATCCTTGAGTCTTACGTGATTTTCTATTTATTGCATCTTTTATAAGTTGTGTTTTTGTTTTTTGTGTTTTGGTAAAGTTTTGAAATAAAGGTAGGCAACAATTTGTTATTCAAATATATCACTCTAAAGCTCAGAGTTACATATAAGATAATCAAGTCCATGAGTGGTAATATAGTGGGTAGATGTTGATAGTGATAAAATATTTAGGTAGAGTAATATAAGCCATACTATGGATTTATTGCATAATAATTTTTAAAGCATTGTTTGATTCCATTTTTTAGTACATTTTCCAATTTGAGCAATTTAAAATTTTACAGGTTGTATATAGTGTCCCTAATTTTTGCTAAGTCAAAATTTTCACTTTTTTTTATTTTCCTTAGTCTATTAAGATGATTTAATTGTAAGATAATTGTGTTGTATATCCATTGACCATTTCTTTATGAAATTTCATTTTAATGTTTTTGATTGTTACTTGTTACTCTACATATGCTATCCAGAAATGTATCTACCCAATAATAATCTTAATTGATGAGTTTATGTAGTAATAATTGGTGGATATGAGTTTTTCCATTACTCTGAAAACCGTGTTTTTAAATTTTTAGGAAATATCACAAGTATGCTCAGCTATGTTTTTAAGTTCTCTATTGAAGCTTGTCTTGTAAATTTTTTTTTTATGCACATAATATAAATGTAATAGCTGTTTCTTTCCTTTCTTTCAGCCAATGGTAATGACAGTAAAAAATTCAAAGGAGAAGATAAAATGGATGGTGCTCCTTCTCGTGTACTTCATATTCGAAAATTGCCTGGTGAAGTGACAGAAACTGAAGTTATTGCTTTAGGCTTACCTTTTGGTAAGGTGACCAACATCCTTATGCTGAAAGGAAAAAATCAGGTAAACTTATTTCTGGACTTAGAAAATGTTAATCTCCAAACTATCCAGCAAGTGTGAATTAGCTATCACCTGATGAAATGATAGTTTATATAATTATACATAGTAGGTTACTTTGCTTAAGGAACATGACACAAGTATTACTCTGACTTTTCCTGGTAGCTGTGTATAAGAAATTAATGCTAGGAAATTAAAATGAGTAAGTCACCATAGTTTTCAAATTTTGCTTTGTAAATTCACTTTAGGACTGTAGTTGAACTATTGTTCAAGGAGATTGTGGGAAATACAGATGAAATACTTTTTTTATTGTGGCTTTGCTCTTTTTAATATCAGAAATCAGTAGGGACATTAGTATCATCTTTTAAGCTTATCTCAGGGAAATATTTATCTGATAGCATTAGAAAAAAATGGTTATTAATCCCAGATAGTCTGTACTGAATAGATGCATCTGTAGCAGTAAGGTCCAGGTATATTAAAAATTTTTGTTTTAAAGTTCCTAATGATACCATTTAGAAGAATTTAGAAAAATGTAGTGATCTCTTAAATATAGTTAATATCACTAATAAGGTGAAATGTTGGAAATCAGAGGTGGAAGGCAGAAATACTGTGTGTACACTAAGAGCTTTCTACTGAGGTTAGCTTTTAATTCTATTGCTAAGCTTCAATAAGGATTTCTGATTCTATCTATTAATTTTAATTCTACCTAAAAAATCTCGATAGTGATTGTTTTAATAAGCCAGATAGATTACACAGATATTAAAGTTTATTTGAATTTAATTCATAGTATTATAATTTTTGCTATTTAAATTTTCAGGCATTTTTGGAACTAGCAACAGAGGAAGCAGCTATTACCATGGTTAATTACTATTCTGCTGTGACACCTCACCTTCGTAACCAACCGATTTATATCCAGTACTCCAATCACAAAGAACTGAAAACAGATAATACATTAAACCAAGTGAGTATGTGTAGGTTCATAAATGAGATGTCTTAGAGCATATTAAGATACATATTAGGAGAAAAAATATTCTTAATCATTGAGAAGATTTTTGTATGATCTTTTATTTTTTTGTTGTTATTGTATATTTTCTTGCAGTATGTCCCTAAGTATTAAATATTATGTTACTTTATAGAACATATGTGCAGTCTGTTATTTTCATATTTTAAATTTGTACTGGATAATTTAAATAGTATCTTTTCAGTTTTTTAAGGTTCTGGTCAAAGTTCTTTGTACAAATTAAAATTTTTGTATAGAAACTGTCTGAGGTAGGACTTTACTATAAACTGTTTATACAACTTAGATTTAATGTATGAAATTCAGTCCCTTTGGTTATTTGACTTTTTATAGGTTTTAATTTCTTATGGATAAATTCCTATTAAAGATGAATTAATGGTTTTCCTTGGGGAAATATAAGAATTGAGAATATATGAATGTGTTGATCTTTTAAAAGTGCAAGGTAGAAGTTTCTAGTTATTTAAAATTAATGTTTCTTTAGAAAAGTATCATAGAAGAGTGGTTTTAGATCTAAACACATAGGATTGCAGTAAACAATGATATAGAAACTTTAGCTTTTATAATGTAGCTTTTAGCTAATTATATCTGTTTTGCTGCTGCTGCTGCTAAGCCACATCAGTCATGTCCGACTCTGTGTAACCCCATAGACCGCAGCCCACCAGACTCCCCCGTCCCTGGGATTCTCCAGGCAAGAACACTGGAGTGGGTTGCCATTTTCTTCTCCAGTACATGAAAGGGAAAAGGGAAGGTGAAATCGCTCAGTCGTGTCCGACTTAGCGACCCCATGGACTGCATCCTATCAGGCTCCTCTATGGGATTTTACAGGCAAGAGTACTGGAGTGGGTTGCCATTGCCTTCTCCATATGTGTTTTAGTAAAATATAAAGCTGTATCTGGCTCTTGCCTTATCAAATGGAAAATAAGTCCTCACAAATTTTAACCTTTGTAAAAAATAACTTAACATCATTTTGATAGTATATGAACAATAAGCTTGTAAAACTTTTTGCCTAAAAGATAAGGCTCAGATTTCAGGTTTTTTTTTTAAGTTTCGTAACTTTTGGTACTTTTGAACCAGAAGTTATAGTTCTTACAGTTTATCAAAAGAAAATACCTATTCTCTATTCTTTTTACTTAGCTTAAAGTGGCATTTAATATCCCAGTTGGGTTTAACATATTAATATTTTCAGTGAAGTAATTAGTCATTACATTCTCATTTTAAAAGATTCAAGTGAAAATGATGTGGAAAGGATAAAGATAAAGCATCTGTAGATAGATGTCTGTGGTGGGGCGTCGGGGGAGCACTTGTAATTTCAAATAGGATAACCAGTGGAAAGCCTGATTGACAAGTGACATTTGAGTAACAAAACTCAGAGATTAAAGAGTAAAACACATTACAGTTTTGGTTATTTTTGACATAGGGAATAATCAGTGCAGTGTTCCTTCTGTTGAAAAAAAGGTTACAGCCATATTTTTGACTTTCAAAAGTTCTTCTTTGATAGCCTTTTTGTATTACAATTGGTTATTGTTTATGGATACTGATTTCTTTTTTTTTGGTAGAAGTGTCCTTAAGATACATTTTTATTTTTTTTTCATTTGTTCTCTTCTGATTTTATTTTATTTTATTTTTAAATTTTCTTTACTTTATTGTGTTGGTTTTGCTATACATTGACATGAATCTGCCATGGGTATACATATGCTCCCCCTCCAAAACCCCCCTCCCTCCTCCCTCCTGATTCCCTCCCCCTGGGTCATCCCGGTGCACCAGCCCCAAGCATCAAACCTGGCCTGGTGATTGATTTCACATATGATAGTTAACATGTTTCAATGCCATTCTCCCATATCATCCCACCCTTGCCCTCTTCCACAGAGTCCACGAGACTGTTCTATACATCTGTGTTTCTTTTGCTGTCTCGCATGCAGGGTTCTCGTTACCATCTCTCTAAATTCCATATCTATGCGTTAGTATACTGTATTGTTGTTTTTCCTTCTGGCTTACTTCACTCTGGATAATAGGCTCCAGTTCCATCCACCTGAGTAGAACTGATTCAAATGAATTTTTTTTTAATGCTGAGCAATATTCCATTGTGTATATGTACCATAGCTTTCTTATCCATTTGTCAGTTGATGGGCATCTAGGTTGCGTCCATGTCCTGGCTGTTGTAAACAATGCGGCGATGAACATTGGGGTCACGTGTCTCTTTCAATTCTGGTTTCCTCGGTGTGTATGCCCAGCAGTGGGATTGCTGGGTCATATGGCAGTTCTATTTTCAGTTTTTTAAGGAATCTCCACACTGTTCTCCATAATGGCTGTACTAGTTTGCATTCCCACCAACAGTGTAAGAGGGTTCCCTTTTCTCCACATCCTCTCCAGCATTTATTGCTTGTAGACTTTTGGATGGCAGCCCTTCTGACTGGTGTAAAGTGGTACCTCATTGTGGTTTTGATGTGCATTTCTCTGATAATGAGTGATGTTGAGCATCTTTTCATGTGTTTGTTAGCCATTTTTATGTCTTCTTTGGAGAAATGTCTGTTAAGTTCTTTGGCCCACTTTTTGATTGGGTCATTTATTTTTCTCAAATGGAGCTGCAGGAGTTGCTTGTATATTTTTGAGATGAATTGTTTGTCCGTTGCTTCATTGGCTATTATTTTCTCCCATTCTGAAGGCTGTCTTTTCACCTTGCTTATAGTTTCCTTTGTTGTGCAGAAGCTTTTAATTTTAATTAGGTCCCATTTGTTTATTCGTGCTTTTATTTCCTATATTCTGGGAGGTGGGTCATAGAGGATCCTGCTTTGGTTTATGTCGGAGAGTGTTTTGCCTATGTTTTCTTCTAGGAGTTTTATAGTTTCTGGTCTTATGCTTAGATCTTTGATCCATTTTGAGTTTATCTTTGTGTATGGTGTTAGAAAGTGTTCTAGTTTCATTCTTTTACAAGTGGCTGTCCAGTTTTCCCAGCACCACTTGTTAAAGAGGTTGTCTTTTCTCCATTGTATATTCTTGCCTCTTTTGTCAAAGATAAGGTGTCCATAGATGCGTGGATTTATCTCTGGGCTTTCTATTCTGTTCCATTGATCTATATTTCTGTCTTTGTGCCAGTACCATACTGTCTTATTGACTGGATTTGTAGTATAGCCTAAAGTCAGGTAGGTTGATTCCTCCAGTTCCATTCTTCTTTCTCAAGATTGCTTTGGCTGTTCAAGGTTTTTTGTATTTCCATACAAATTGTGAAATTTATTTTGTTCTAATTCTCTGAAAAAGACCTCTGGTAGCTTGATAGGAATTGCGTTGAATCTATAGATTGCTCTGGGTAGTATACTCATTTTCACTATATTGATTCTTCCAATCCATGAACACGGTATATTTCTCCATCTATTTGTGTCCTCTCTGATTTCTTTCATCAATGTTTTATAGTTTTCTATATATAAGTCTTTCGTTTCTTTAGGTAGAAATACTCCTAAGTATTTTATTCTTTTTGTTTCAATGGTGAATGGAATTGTTTCCTTAATTTCTCTTTCTGTTTTCTCATTGTTAGTGTATAGGAATGCCAGAGATTTCTGTGTGTTTATTTTGTATCCTGAAACTTTACTATATTTACTGATTAGCTCTAGTAATTTTTTGGTAGCGTCTTTAGGGTTTTCTATGTAGAGGATCATGTCATGTGCAAACAGAGTTTTACTTCTTTTGCAATCTGGATCCCTTTTATTTCTTTATCTGCTCTGATTGCTGTGGCCAAGACTTCCAAAACTATGTTGAATAGAAGTGGTGAGAGTGGATACTAATTAATGGTATTTTTAAACACTTTGCTACCTTTAACTTTCCTTAGTATTAGCTGTATATTTATCTTGATCTCTTTCTTCATCCCACTCACCCTCATTGCCTGTTTTATATTTCAGAATGGACAGTTAGGTTTTATTGGACTTTACATGTTTCCTCTAGAGTAAAGTAATGAATTGGGTACTGAGCTAGGATCCCCCCAAATGCCAAAGAGGTCTTTACTTTGGCCTTTAAAACCCTCTTAATTTCTGTTCTTTTTAAGGGCATGTTCAGTTGTTTGTGCTTTTGTTTTTATTAAGTTGGTTGATGGTGAGAAGGAAGAAGAGTTTAGCTGGTTTTTAGCCAGGCTTTCTGATAATTCTTTTATTTTCACATTACATTTCACCTCCAATTTCTAATTTGATTCCTTATGGCTGCAACCAGTGCAAATGCTGTTTGCTGTGTGTTCACTTTGTCTTCAGTCCGTGCAGTTTCTGTGTTCTAGGAATCTGATAAAATTATTCTCAGCCAGTGATGACCTCTCTTCAGTATCTGCATTTATTCCATTTTGTATTTATTTATAGACATTTTAATAGTGCTTTATAACATCAAAGAGATGAATGTGGACATCAATCATGAATTCTTCCACAACCTTTTATCAAGTTGCAAGTCCTATGAATTCACTCTTCTCAATGTCTGCCCAATTTTCTTCTTTTTCTACTTCAGTTGCTCAGACACAGCCATCTCTTAGCTATGTAATAATCTTATAACTCTCTTGAAGTGAAGTTGCTCAGTCGTGTCCAACTCTTTGGCAACCCCATGAACTTTAACCTACCAGGCTCCTCTGTCCATGGGATTTTTCAGGCAAGATTACTGGAGTGGTTGCCATTTCCTTCTCTAGGGGATCTTTCCAACCCAGGGATCAAACCCAGGTCTGCTGCATTGTAGGAAGACGCTTGACCATCTGAGCCATTAGGGAAGTCAGTAACTCTCTTACCAGTGTTTAATTTTTGTCCTGAATACTTTCTCCCTAGTACAGATAAGTGCGTATCTGTTTCTAAAATGCACAGATCCAACTTGCTCCTCTGCAGCAATTTCTTTCCATGCTCACGATAAAGGCTCTTTTTAAGATGACTACTGTTTCTATCTGTGGCTGCTCCCCTCTCCATTTTCCTGTGCTTCTGTCTCAGTAGTAATGATAGATCCTATAACTTGGCATACTGTCTCTTATTTTGTCTTTGGAGGCCGCTGTGTTTCTGTGCTGTCATTTTTGCCTGAAATATTGTGGCCTGCCTATGTTTATGCCAAGTTTCCATCCCACACTTCATATGACCAGTTGTTAAGACATCTTCAAGTTTCCATAAGCCAGTTTCCTTGAAAGCCATCCTCTGATCTACGAAGTGGATTAGGTTTGGATTAAGAACCTTTAATGCAATTTAAAATCACTGTGAGATACTGCCATGTGCTGCTGTATTGGATACAATGAGGTAATTCCAAGTGTTGGAACAATGTAGAAAAGCTTGAACTCTTTCAAATAAGTGATGGGAATGTAAGTTGGTAGAATGGTTTTTAAAATCTTCACTTATCTGCTAAAGCTGAGCATGTACCTGTTCTTTGACTTAGTAATTTTACTAGTTACATATCTGAGAAAATTCATATATATGTGCATCAAATGATATATATGGGAAAGTTTATCACACGCTATATGTAATTACCCAAGGCTGGAAATGATCTCAGTGTTGAACGGAAGTAGAATGTGTTGTGGTATATTTATTTGTTGGAATACTCTCTGGCAAAAAGAATGAACAAGCTACTGGTGCATCCAAAAGTTGAATGGACATCATAAAAGTTATGTTTATTGGAAGAAGTCAGACCAGAGTAGTACATTCCATTTATGTAACTGGGAGAAAACGTGTGTGGCTTTTGGAGTATTGGTAATGTTCTGTTTTTTTATCTAGATGGTGCTTTCACAGATATCGTTTATTTGATATTTTATTGAGCTGTGTATACTCATGATTTGTGTCCTTTTATGTGTATGAGTGTTTCAATACAAAGTTTAATTAAAATCTAGATTGGCAGGTCACCTGTGCTCCATGAATATTTTTAAAACATGTATGAAACATGGATGAAGTTATTTGTTAATGATAATAGAGAACACAATTGTTAAGGTAAAAAAAGGAATTATGTAGAAGAGTGAATATAGTATTGGAGAGAAAAATATGCAGTAGATAAGTACTTTTATGCTTGTATGGAGTATATATGAACATACATGCTTGAATATGTAGGTGATGTCTGGAATAATACGCAAGATTATTGTGAAGGCTCATAGGGGAAAGAAGACAGGATGAGTGAGTTGCAGAGGAAAGTTAACTTTTTATACTGTTTGGATAGTATACCATGATCGTGTGATTCCTCTTTAGAAAGGGTGTTCAATTATTTGAAATAGCAGGTGTTAGAGTTGTTCTAAATCGTGATATTTCCATGCTTATAATAAGTGTATGTAGACATGTTCACTAATGAAGAAAGTGATATTGCAGTGAGCTACTTAAAATACTTTATTTAAATTTGTATTGGACTAAATATGTTCAGATATTTAACAAACATTGTTCTAGAAATACTTTCTTTTATAATAGCTATATGCTCTAATAGTGTAAATGTGTCCATTGTATTAAATATTTATCATATATTTCAAAATGTTGGATTTTAGTCACTTTAGCTAACAAATTTATAGGTCATATTTTATTTAATTAGCATTTAGATGATGAAGTTTGACTCTAACGTGTGATCTCTTTGAGATTACGCTATGTGATTTCCTAGTTATAGTATTTATTATTTCAGTGAAATGAGCATCCCCTCGCCTTTGTTGAGGTTTAATAGACGTATATGTTGTGTAAGTTTTAAGATACACAACTTATTGATTTATGTTTTGCAAAATGATTACCAACACCACTTTAGCTAACAAGTCCAGAAAAAAATGTGACACTTCATGAATTTGGGGGTCATATTTGCATAGGACCATGCTAAACTCTGTATTGTTTCAATATTGGTATGTGTGCTGCTAAAGGGATCACTGATCCTTCCTTATACATAAGTGTTCTTATTATTTTATGTTTGCCTTCTTTTTCATTCATCACTGTGCCTGTTCATCTGCCAGTACAACTTCCTTCAAACTATAAAGTAGCATAGAGGTGTTAGTTACTATTATATGTAACAGTTACTTGCCTTGATATAGGTTTTTTGACCCCAAATAAGGTAGAAAACAATTATTTCCTTATCAGTGAATCTGTCAGAGAAATAATAGAAAAGACAACAATAATAAGACTGGTAATAAAGGCAGTCTTTTTGGAGCATTTAACATAGATTTAGTTGACATGTTTCCTAAAAATACTGTATTTTCTCAATTCCATATATATTTTTTTCACTTTTAAAAATCTCAGAAATCAAGATGTGTCATAAGTTGATTTGTCATGGTTCAATTAGCAGTGTCTTATTAGTCCTATATAAAAGGATAACGCTTTTTACCATTAATAGTGTATTAGAAACAATGACATGTATGGAAAAGATTCTTTATATTTTATCATGAAGTATTCCTGAAAATTTTATGGCTGTATTCTGTGGTATACATCAGTTTCTGTTGTAAAAATTTTAGTTTCAAAAGTTACACTAGTATCAAAAAAAAATTTGTATCTGAATGTTTCTCTTTTAGGATTTATTAGGAATAATAAGCTTTATAGGAGTTTCTTTTGGATAATTTCCTGTTTGCCTTTTTTATGGAATGAATAATGTTAAAGTTTCATTGTTCTCTAAAAGTGTCTGTTTAAAATATTTTCTGAATCTGTCAGACTACATCTTGTTGTTTTGAGAATAAATTACATGGCTTATCTATCTTGTTGAGCATTGGTCCCAAACCCTCAATAACTGTTTTGAGGTAAATACTAGTATGATACTTGAATTATAAACAGATAATATGTGGCTTGTGGCAGGTGCTTAAAAGCGTATTTACTGAGTGAGTGTTATTTATTTAATCCGTCTGTGTTCTAGAAAAGAATTTAATACTGTAGCATGTAGCAAAGTATAAGTGAATATATCAGGAATGTTGCTAAAGTGCTTATGTTTTGATTTTTAGCGTGCTCAAGCAGTTCTTCAAGCCGTGACTGCTGTCCAGACAGCAAACACTCCTCTTAGTGGCACCACAGTTAGTGAGAGTGCAGTGACTCCAGCCCAGAGTCCAGTGCTTAGAATCATTATCGACAATATGTATTATCCTGTAACACTTGATGTTCTTCACCAAGTAAGTTTGATTTAATTTGCAGTTTATTTATAAAATGGAGAAATAATAATATAGTAGATATAATTTGTTTTGATTTTAATATTTTAACAGATATTTTCTAAGTTTGGTGCTGTATTGAAGATAATCACATTTACAAAAAATAACCAGTTTCAAGCTCTTCTCCAGTATGGCGATCCAGTAAATGCTCAGCAAGCAAAACTAGTAAGTCTAGCTTTTTTTGAGAGCAATAATTTTCAGTGGCAGATATATACACACACACATATATATGTAACTAATATTATAAATACTGACATAACTTAGCAATGCCATGTAGCATTTTAGGTGACACAGATTAGTATCATAAAGATAGTATTAGAAAGCTTAGTATTTGTGATAAAAAGAAATGTTTATTTTTAATAATTGTCATATTTGTAGTTATCTATAATACGGGCTTATATTCTGCATTTTTGTTTTATTTAGGTCCAAATATTTTATGCTCTTGAGGATATAGCAGGATTATACTATGTGTGCATACCTGTATAAGATTTTACATTTTCCAGTGGGAGTTTCAAAGTACTTTAATTAGATATAAGGTACTTTGGCTGAAATGTATCAGTGCTCATGTGGCTCAAATGCTGTGATAAGCTCTCAGTTGATTTCCAGTATTCTTTTTAAGTATTTTTTTTTAAATACTTAGGTTTTTTTCAATATACTTTTGGTCTCCTTTTTATTCCAGTCACTTACTTTTATGTTGTTGTTACATATGGAGGGTAAGAAACTATTCAAAGCAGTAAAATTTACCCATGTCACGGCCACCATTGAACATTGCATACCAGTCTTTGTCTTATTGAAATCTTCCTTTGTCTCTTTAACTTCTTGTGCTGTAGTATAATATCATTATTTTTATTCCACTATTAAGAAATTAAATATTTAGTAAGTGTGTGTGAAGTGTTGGTCAGTTAGTCGTGTCCGACTGTTTGCAACCCCCTGGACTATAGTGGCCTGCCCCAGGTTTCTCCGTCCATGGAATTCTCCAGGCAAGAATACTGGAATGGTTAAACCTTTAAATCAGTGGTCTCTGCTTAAAATTGTCTTACCTCTTTTTTCTCTCTTTCACTCTTTTACTTTCAGATTGATTATGGTGTATTATTTCAGTGCTTCCTCCACATCAGGATAACTTGTTTGAAACCAGGCCATTTTTAACTACTGTTTTATTCCCATTCTTAGAATCTCATTTGGGGAGCAGAAATAGCTTCAGGTAGCAGACAGACTTTACTAGTAATAATAGCATAATTGAAATGATTTACCAAGTGCTGTTATCTCCCTCTTTTTCTGACTACTCTGTATTGTAAACTGAACAGGAATTTTTCCTGTTAGCAGATGCTGAGATTCAAAGAGGTAAATGATTTATAATGTACACATCTGTAAAGTAGACATTTTTTCAGTCTGCTCTTCTCCAGTATTTTTCTACTCAATGGTTCCCAATTGTATGATCATAGTTCCCTTTTCAGGAATAAATTAGCAATTATAGAGTTATTTTTTCAAAAATAATTATCTTTCCTGACATGTTTCAGCCCTCCAACTTTGAAGATACTGTATATTTAAAGAGATACCAAAATAATTGTGGTATGAGATTTGATCAGTAGCAGACCATCTAGAAGCCATGTTCTTGATGGCATTTTTCACAACTTCAAACAAATTTGCACATTTTTCTTAATGTGGAATATTTTCTTTTTGTCATTCCCTTCTGATCCAGAGGAAGACTGTTTAGTAAAGGACCAGTGAGATGGAATTTGGTTCAGAATTATACCTCATTTGGGCTGTGTGATTCAGTAGGGGAAGTAATTTATATATATTTTTCAGTATTTACTAGGTTTTCATTTAACCAATCTTCTGCACAGAAAATAAGCATTAAACTGCTGGTATTTGTGAAAGTTTATATACCCTCAGGTCTTCTCTACAAAAATCTACAAAGGTAATTACTTTATTAAGCTTTTGTTCTGGTGTCTGAGCTCAACTATATTTCACTTATTGGAGAAGGAAAAATGAAGCTATTTTCTAATCTTGCTTTTTCCATTATCTTGTAATCCAGACTCCTTTTAAAACCTATACTTTTGATTACTCCAGTATTTTTTCTTCATACCTTTATCTGGACTATTGAGTGTAGCCAGAGAATATCACATAATCCAACCAGTTGATTCCAGTTTAAACTCATCAGCATTAACTACAAATAGACCCTCTACTCTGCTTGCAAAATCATACCACATTTCTTTAGTCAGCATGTTCTCCCGTTTTCCACATCAGATAGAAATTTGTCTTTCCACCAAGTCACTTTTCACTCTTATGACCTTGCCTACTGCTTCTCAGAAAAAAATAGAAACTATCAGATGGAAATTCCTATCAGCTTTTCTCACAAAATATACTTAACACCCACATATTTCTTTCTCCTAAATATAAGGCATAGATATTTCTAAGACCAGTTAAACACCAGATACCATCCTCTTCTGCCTCCTAGGAGTCTTTGTACTTTTGTCTCCCCTTTCTCTTATATTTTTCTCCATGTTAGTTACTTCTCACCAGTGTTTCAAGTGTGCTTAAATGTCTCTCTCTCTTTTTTTTAAGTGAATTTATTACCCTTAACTCCATATTCCGTATTTTTGTCTATCTAACACCTTATCTCCCTTTCTTTTCATTTATAACCAGAATTCTTAAATGAGTTGTCTTTGTTTGCTTATTATACTTATTCCCTTCTTATTTCTCTACTTACTGTAATTTGGTTTCAGTGCCCATTAACTCAAAAAATTCTCCGCAGTGTCACCAGGGATCACTAGAGTAGCTAAATCTCAAAAGATTTGCTCAGTCCTTATCTTACCTAACCTTGAGGTAACCTTTGACAGTGAATCTGTCTTTCCCTTTCTTAAAGTCCTCTTTTTCTCCTGGTCTTTAACACTTCTCACCTAGATACATCCCACCTCTCTGGTCATTCTTTGTTATATCCCTCCCCCATCTTCTAGGGGGAACCTCACCTGTTATACACAGCTTAGTTACACTGTGATTCTGACAGTACTCACATCACTTTATTTCTAGGTCACACATCTTTTAAGAGACCCAGGCTGGGACTGTGGAGCACCTTCAGACTTAGTGTGTTCAATTAAACTCTTGTCACTCCCACCACCACCACCACCAAAAATACTAAAATCTGTATTTCAGATATCAGTCTCTAGGTATTGATCAGGTCAAAGTACCACCAATCTAAGAAACAATGTAGAAAACATTGAATCTTCCTTTATTCTTCCTCTTTTCAGGATTTTAGATCCTAAATTTCTGTCCAGTGCATCCTTTTGTCTCCAACTCTTCTTGTCACCGTAGTCTAAGCTAGTGTTTTTCAAAGTGCTAGTCTCCAATGCTATAATAAGCTTGTGCCAACATACAGATTAGCTTACTTTTAGCTATAGTTTGTTTAGTGTCAATGTTGATCATAAATTCTGATACAAACTTCTCCATGCAAGGTGAACTGGGCTGGTAGTCCATGAACTGCAGTTTGAGTAGCACTGATCTAAGCCATCTCTTAAATCTGTGCCTCATTGGCCTTCTAGTCTAAATCCACCACTGTGGGTATTCAGAATGATCTCAACTTAAAGTCATATTTCTTCCTTTCTTTGTACCCTTTAATGACTGATTTTTGTCCTTGGTGTAAAAATGCTTTTTCTTTAACATAGCTTATAAAACTCTAAATCTTGCCTCTCCAATCTCATCTTATACCCCTGTAACCATATTGGGCTTTTTTTTTTTTTAATGTTTTTTATTGTGGTAAAAGTCACATAATATAAAAAAATACTGTGTTAACCATATTTAACTGTACAGTTAAGTGGCACTAAGCACATTCACATTGTTGTGCAACTTTCACCATCATCCATGTCCTGAATTTTCCACCTTCCTAAACTGAAACTCTGCCTCCAGTAAACACTAACTCTCTAGTCCCCCTCCCCAACCTCCACTCCCAGTCCCCTGGCATCTACCAGTGTACTTTCTGACTATGAATTTGAGTATTCTGGGTATCTCATAAATGGAATCAAACAGTATTTGTCTGCACCTAATGTGTATTGGACTTCTTTAAATTCTTGTGTATGCTGTATATTCTCTGATTTCATGGGCTTACAACTTGCTATATTCTGTGTGCTAAAATACTTTTCTCTTTATGACCAACTCCTCATTTCCTTCTTTCAAGTTTCAGTTTAGAAGTCTCTTCTCCAGAGAGGTCTTCTATAATCTTTCAACTAGATTTGATCCCTTCTTTTCTTAGTTCTCACCACCACCGATCAAATTTATAATTACTTATTAAGTGTCTGAATTTCCGAGAAGGAAATGGCAGCCCACTCTAGTATTCTTGCCTGGGAAATCCCATGGGCTGAAGAGCCCTGGTGTGCTAAAGTCCATGGGGTCACAAAAGAGTTGGGCATGACTGAGCAACTAAACAAAAAAGTGTCTGTGTTATCTGTTGGACTATAAGCTGTATGAGTGGTTGTCATGTCTGCTTTGTTCTCTGCTGTATTCTTAGAAACTAGCACAGTGTATGGCACATTATAGGTATGAGGGCATTTTTTTCAACATGTCACAACTTACTCGGCATCTGGTGTGCTGTAGATCTCTTTGTACCTTTCAACCATCCATGTACATCTCAGTGTATAATAATGAGTTAGATGTAAACTTTGTAATTCAGTTGCTATATTTTTATGCTTGTTAAAACAGTAGAAATGTAAAATTTACAGGTAAGGACTATTAGTTTGGGAAGAGAATTTCAAGCCTGCTTCTCTACTTCTATAGTGATAGTTGCTCAGGTGATTGAGAGAATGAAAAAATATCACCTATGCCTTGGGAATTCATTTAGCAGGCATAGTGTATCTTAGGTTTGGAGGGGAAGAGAACTAGAGTGTTCTTTAAAGTATGGTTCAGAGCCTTCTTATCGTATAGCTTGCTTATAAAAAATGGGACTCTTAGGTTCCTCTGAGCTAACTGTTATAATCTTTGGGGTTGGGAGCCCACTGCTCTGTTCTGTTTTAAAAGCCCTGGGAATCACTGCCATGTAAAGGCAGCTTGAGTGACATTGCCAACCAGACTCTTGCCATGTATTAGTTACGATCTTTGGCAGTTCCAATCTTCGGCAGTTACTTTCAGTTAATGGGAATTCTTTCCCCTAGCATTTTATTTTATAAGAGAATAGCAACTCAGAAAAAAAAATCTTAAAAATGGAGTTTTATTAGTGAGGGTTGGAGGGGAGAAATGTAACCATCTCCTGAATTTGTTCTGAGGTTCGTGTATATTGCAGTCCAGTCTCTTTAAAAACCTCTGAAGTCAGGGAGAAACATGTACACCCATGGCTAATTCATGTCTACGTATGGCAAAAAAAATTACAATATTGTAAAGCAGTTATCATCCAGTTAATTAAAAAAAAAACCTCTTAAGTCAACCAAAAAGGAAATGTTATATATATTGAGGTTGGCATTTAGAGTGGTAGTCACCACCAGTAATCACCAATCATTGTAAAAATAATAATTATCAAATACAAAGTAAATTATTTTAAATGATCCTCATTTATTAATGAAAATGCCCTAATGCCTTTTTCAGAAATATTTTTCAGTGTATTGGCAAACAAAAATATCACTCCCTCACTTTGGCTTTGTAGTTCAGTTTTTGTATTTTCAGGGTATAAAAAGTGAAGTCGCTCAGTCATGTCCCAACTGTTTGTGACCCGGTGGATTGTAGCCTACCAGGCTCCTCCCTCCATAGGATTCTCCAGGCAAGAATACTGGAGTGGGTTGCCATGTCCTTCTCCAGGGGATCTTCCCATTCCAGGGATCGAACCTGGGTCTCCTGCATTGCAGGCAGACGCTTTAACCTCTGAGCCACCAGGGAAGCCCTCAAGGTATAGAAATAGACTCCTTTTCACCTGGATCTTTAAAAATTGTTTCATTTATAGAACCCTGAAATTGTAACACACTTGGTAGAAAATTGTAACACAGCTCTTAAGGGTATTATCTACTTTTATTAGGAATGTGTGCAGTTGACCCTGGACAGTGACACTTTATCTTTTGGAAATCCTATCATTAATGATTCTTTCCAGGAGAGTATATTTCATTAGGTTTCATTAGTGGCTTTTCCTATTTTTAATCCTTATGCAGTATTTCATTGTGTTGTTAATTATGCATTCTATATTTAACATCTTTACTGAGTTTATCATGTCTTTGACATAATTCTTATATTTACTATGAAGATATTTTTTCCTGATTGTTTTCATGTACTCTCCAAACTTTGCCTTTGCGTAGATACATTTGAGAGGCTTTTTGAAAATTAACTTGGGCCTTTACTGTTAGAAATCTTTGCTCCAGCAAGATCACTACAGTCTTGATTGCTGAACACTAACTGACTTGTGTGCTACTGTTACTTCCTGAAGTTGGCAAATAACAATAACCTTAAAATGAGCTTCCATATATAGTTTAATTTGATTTTTCTTCTTACTTCACTTGTAGTCATTTACCTCAGCCAGCTATTGAAAATGCCTAGATTTCTGTTATCATGTATCCTCAGCTCTTTTCCCTCTCCCCTGTTGCTAATATACATATTGTTTCTTGATTTCTCTAGCTCTTGTATCTTAGGTACAGTTTTGTGTATGCCTTGTGTGTATACCTTGTGTGTATCATAGGTATACCTGTGTATAATGCTTACATAAAGTTTTTTTGTTTTTTTTTTTGGTTAAAGGTTTCTAGACAGCTTTCAAGCAGTTAGCATATTCATTGTAGATACTTGGCAGTCAACCTCTTTGATAGAACTTGGCCCCAAAGAAACTCTGCTTGTTTTGAAGTTAGTCATTTTTTATCAGTACGTTACTTCTTGAGTTAATCGAGGTACTATGATCCAAAGCCAGGTCTTTTCTTAGAGTATATCAGATTTTTTATGTTATTGAAATAGTCACCTAAGAGTAAATTTTGACATTCATGTATAAGGTTCTCCTATAGGAGTGAGTAAATAATTGAAGACCTGTTTTCAGTGCTTTGTTTGCTTTTACAGCAGAGTATTAAATTGATTACTTATTAAATATTGAATGAGAAGTAACTACTTATGAAGTATTGAATTAATACTTATATTACTCTGCCTGAGAGAGTTGATACTTTCCATTCTAATGTGATAATAGGTGCTTTCCCTAATTCAAATAGAATTCAAATCCTGATGTGTGTGTAGTCCCTTTATGTGAGTATTGAAATGGGTAAACTTGTGTTGAATTGTTTTTAAGTTAGCTTTTAGCTTGGTAAATATAGTCACTTACATCTTAATTTTGTCTGTAATAGGAAAGAGTTTTCCTCTTTTCGCAGAGTGGGAATATTTTAAATATAATATTTTAACTATAAACTTTATACACATAAGCAGCTATTAAGGTTTCCTTTTTCCATAACAGAACACTCTTGACTCTTTAAGTCTGTTTCAGTTACGTTCCTTCTCCAATAATACAGACATTAAAATAGTCATACTGAAGTAATACAAAAATTCTGTTTCAAACATCAAGTGTGAGAAATATGTTTGTCTACTGTTAATATAGTTCTATATTTACACACCTAATACATCTTGGTCTACATGGGTATCAGGCTTGATCTATTTATGTATTGTTACCAGAAGGATTGTTGTTTTATTTTTGAAGTGAATTAGAGCTAAACATGTCCTTCATTCCTGAATTGTTACTTTATACAGAAAATGTTTATTCTTCTAATAAGAAATCAACAGTATATTCCCCTGTTCTCTAGTTTGTTCCAGGCTGCTGTCTTAACTGGAGTATAAATGGTGATTATATAGGAACAGAAAAAAACAGCAGCATATTTTTTATATGCTTTATAATTCATGATGCACTTGCACATATGTGGTCTTTTATCTAATCCTTACATTAATCCTGCAAGGAAGCATGGCAGCCATTGTCATCTGTCTTCCAGATTCTGAGATTAGAAATTAGTACAAGGTGAACAAATTGAGTGTAGTCCTTCAACTCAAGAGCGTAAGTATTACCATCCAGCAAAAAAATGTGTATAATAAAATTAGCTTGAAACTATTGTGCAAACTATTGATATTACAGTACTACTTTGGCAGGACAAACTATATTTGTGACCTTTGTTATTTTAAATTAAAATACATGCAGATTTTTGAAATTAAAATTATATTAGCATGTATAGTTAACTGGTTATATTTTTAAGTAGCACTTTCTATTTAAAGACAGTAGTATTTGTGGAAAACAGTATACATATAGCTAGTGTAGCCAAGAAAATAGTATGGAATTTGATCCCTTTTCTGGCAACTTGTATTACGTGCAGCTTTTCATTGTGCGTTTTTTGTCAGTCGTACTTTTTCTAATTTTTATTTCTTAAAATTGCTGATATACTTTATTCACTTTTACAGGCCCTAGATGGTCAGAATATTTACAATGCTTGCTGTACCCTAAGGATTGATTTTTCCAAACTTGTGAATTTGAATGTAAAATACAACAATGATAAAAGTAGGGATTATACTCGACCTGATCTTCCATCTGGGGATGGACAGCCTGCATTGGACCCAGCTATAGCTGCAGCATTTGCCAAGGAGACATCTCTCTTAGGTATGATTTTTATTGTCTGTACCACTTCTGCCAAATGGGCAGGTGCCTGTTAAACTCCAGTAAGTATAATGAATCTCCCATTTTGAAATTTAAGAAATTATGTTAGATTTTTTTCCCCCTTAGGTAAGAATGTATATGAATGCTGTTGGAAGAAAAACATAAATTCCTAAGTATAATTAAAGTTGTGTCAGCATTCCTTTCATATATCTCATCTTCCCTCCCAAAGTAGAAGAGGAAACCTCTAATGAAAAAATACTTATGAGTTTTTAATAAAACATTTACACTTTAAAGTCATGCTGTCTAGATGCCATTGTGCCTATTCTGTCTTAATTGTTTCAGATAGATTGGTAAACCAGTCTGATTGTTTCAGTTTAGCCCTGCACAAAAAAAACCAGAAAGTTAACAGAGGCAGCATTTAATGGGAGTGGGTGTATGGATTTTTCAAAGCATATTGTAGTCTTAAAACACAATTTTAACTAGGGAGTTTTATATAAAATTTATTTGCATTTTGTCTTAGTTATTATATTTCACCTCATTCTGCAATGGATTTGACCAACCTAATAAAAAATCACAAATATTTGTAACAGTTGACAGAGTCAAGATGAAGAAAAAAATAACAAAATATTATTTTGTAAATATAATAAGTGATTTTATAACTTTAGATGAAATTTTAGTTTCCTTTTGATGTTTTCAGGAAATTCTTGGTGTTTGAAATTTGTAAGATTATCATTAAATGAATGTTTCTGGACATATGGAACCCAAGATTGATGAATCACAAACTTGTTCTTACACTTTAGCTTATTGCTGTTATACACTTGCTAAGCATTGTCCAACTCTTTGTTTCCCCATGGACTGTAGCATGCCAAGCTCCTCTGTCCTCCACTGTCTCCTGGAGTTTGATGAACATAAGTTGAGCCTATATTCATCAATTTAAAAAGAAAAAGCATTAAAATAAAATAATTTTTGGAAATAATTATTTACTGTGGATATGTAACGTGTTACCATTTGTAAATAAGTTATATAAGTGATACATCGTCTATGAACAGAGAGACCCTAATGCGTAAGAGAAGCATTTGATATTTGAAAATAATTGATACTTTTAGACAAAACTGACCCCTTATTCTGATTGTCTAATACAACTTGCAGAAGTTATAGCAGTTTATCATAATTTATCATGATAAATTTATCATAATGAATTCTTTAGGTTGATAACATTCTTTCCTGAGAGAATCTCCATCACTGTGTGGGCTTAGTTAAAAGCTTTATTACCTCAACTTGGCTTGTGAGTAAATAATATTAACTATTTTATGGTGTACCATTTTTTTAAAGTCAAGAATGAGACAGTAATGAGTGATACATGCCCTTGCTTGTAATTGTTACTATGAATTCTTAATTTTTTACTGATAGAACTTATTTTATAGAAAAGACAAAAATCAACATTTATTGAATAGCTTCTAGATCCTAGGGGTTCTGCAAGTTACATTATTTAATCCTTAAAAATAACCAAAGTAGAAGATGTCAAGATTTTATATAGTCATTTCTAAGAAGTTTAAAGTTTTAACGTTCAACTCATTAAAGAAACAATAGTAAAAGACCAAGAAATTTCAGCTAGTTTGAAAAATAGAGTGATGATCACTTCCTTGGACCCTAAGAGCTATGTGTATTTGCCCGTTGGGGGAGTAGTTGATGAATTTGTGTATGTTTTTTGGATTCTGGGTGGAGTCATGGATCTGTCTATGGAGTTTATCATCATTTTTCTTGTAATGGCCTCGGTAGAATTCTTCTTTAAAGTAATAATAAATAAGAAATCTTTCTCATAAAAGATTATACAGTTCTGGTATAACTAACTTTTGTCTTATTCAGTGCTTTATCATTTCTCAAGTGTTCTACATTTTTGCCTTAAAAGAATGTGAGTAAAGTTGCTCAGTTTTTAGTAAATAAATTTGGTGTCTTCATGCTGCTCTGTCTTGAATATTTCAATATAATATTCTGGCATACCTTGTTTCAGTGTGCTTCACAGATACTGTGTTCTTTTACAGATTGAGGGTTTGTGGCAGCCCAGCATTGTCAAATGATAGTTAGCATTTTTTTAGCAATAAAGTGTTTTGTAATAACGGTAATATACTTTTTTTGACCATGATACTATTTGCACACTTAAACTACCATTTAGTGTCAGCATAGAAAAATATTTTGGGGTGAAAATATGTTAATTCACCTTCCTTTAGTAAGTGACTTCATTGTTTACATATTTTAATGGTCTTAACTGGAATTTTTTAAATTTGAAACATCCTCAAATAGTTTTTGAAAGGTGAGTTATAAATTTTAAAAATAAAATAAAAGAATTTACAATTCATAAGCGATAACTACCTATATTTTGATATATTTTTTTCTTTTTTATGTAAATATATATTTGTAAAAAATTAAAATCACACTATTTGCAGTTTTGTGTTTGTCATTTTGAGTTGTTTTTTTTTTTTTAATGGTAATTATAATAGCAAGATAGCCTGCTAATGGATATGTAATACTTTTGGATGTATGTTGGATGTTTAGTTTCCCTTCATACTTTTCATTAGTATAAATGGCATTGTGACCACCAGTACTTGTATGTAACGTTTTTGTCCCTTATTTACTTAGACTAGATTCTAGAACTAGAATCATTCTGTCAAAGAAATGTTAAAGCCTTTTGACTCTTGTTTCAGATTTCTCTCCAGAATGGTGATAATTAATTTAACATACATGGTATATGAGGCTGGCTATTCTTTTTCCTATTCCAGCATTGAGTATTAATACTTTTATTTGCTAGGATATTAACATAAAATAAGGATGTCAGATTTTAATTTTTATTATTTTATGAACTAGTTTATAATTTCTAAATGCTTTTGAGATATTTACAAATCTGAATTGGTTGTGTGGATTGTTTCTTTTGGAATATACAACACATGTTAAATGTATATTAAGGATATTTTGTTCATATTTTATGAGCTAAGCATTCAACTTTATACTGTTATTGTAGATTGGCCAGTTATGGAAAAATATGTTTTAAAATAATTCATCATAATCCAAACATTTCCATTTATAGGACATTAAGGTAACTTTTTTTGCATCCCCTCCCCCCCTTCACTAACCTTTGGTGGATAGTATAATCTTTATGAAGAATCACTTACTATTTTACTTTTTTTTTTTTTTATTGTTTTTGCCATACATTGTCATGATATCACCATGGGTTTACATATGCTTCCCCTCCGGATCCCCCCTCCCTCTCCCCTCCCCCCCGGGAAATCTCGCTGCACCAGTCCCGAGCATCAATCCTGGGCTGGCGATTGATTAGACACATGACAATTAACATGCTTCAATGCCATTCTCCCATATCATCCCACCCTTACCCTCATCCACAAAGTCCACGAGTCTATTCTATACATCTGCGTTCCTTTTGTTGTCTCCCATGTTGGGTTCTTGTTACTGTCTTTCTAAATTCCATATATATGCGTTAATATACTGTATTGTTGTTTTTGCTTCTGGCTTACTTCACTCTGGATAATGGGCTCCAGTTTCGTCCATCTGAGTAGAATTGCCTATTTTACTTTTTAAAGTAGTCATCAGACACTGTTTGTAGTGACATGCAGTATTGCTTTAGTAAAGTCATACCTTCTGAAATGGTGACTACATTTTTTTCTCTGTTTATTTGCTTCCAATGATATTTAATCAGTCAGATGACTTCAAAGTACAACAAACTAATGTTGATAGGATCCATTTTCAGCTTGAGTCTTTCTTAAACAGTACTTGTTCAAAGCGAAATAATTTATAGGTATCCCTGTATTTCAAAAATTCTGTAAGAGCACAGAAAAGAAGGTGAGTGAAGTTGCTCAGTCGTGTCCAATGCTTTGCGACCCTATGGACTGGAGCCCACCAGGCTCCTCTATCCATGGGATTTTCCAGGCTAGAGTACTGGAGTGGGTTGCCATTTCCTTCTCCAGAGGAATCTTCCCGATCCAGGGATCGAACCTGGGTCTCACATTGTAGGCAGAAGCTTTACCGTCTGTGCCACCTGGGAAACAGCTAACTAGGTGATAATTCTTCTTTGCTAGATATTTAGGGGAATTAACTTTATTTTGTATGGTTTTTGTATCTAAGCAGTTGATTTAAGTTCAGTCATTTTGGAATCAATGTTACAAATTTTAATTGGTTTATTTTACATAGTAAGTTTTTAAAACTAGCATTTACACTTGGCTTCTCTGCTTCTTTCTTTCAGAGTTAGGAATCACTGTGTCTTCAAAAATGCAGTTTATTTAAGAATGGAGATGAGTGCTTTTTAATTAATTAGAAATCTGATGTTTAAATACATAATCACAAACCTGGCAGGCTATTAGTTATTCATATTCTACATCAAAGAACAAGGTGATCAAAAATCCTTGAGATTATAAATTGAGATGTCATTATAAGGATCATTTTATCATGTTTAAGAAGTGTAGTTAATTTATTAAGGGGTGGATCACTTTTAGAAAATTGCTAAAAGTAATTTTTCCTGATCATGCTATCTACATTTTAAAAATTAATGCAGTTAATACGTTCCAAGAATACTTTAGAGCCTTCTTTGTAGCAGCCATTCTTATCATATAGTTTTAAAAGAAAAGCAAACTTTGTATCATTTATTTTGATGTTAATATAATTGATGATTGAGAATAGATGTAACAACCATCTAGGTAAATCTGTAATCCTTATAATCTGTGCGTCTCAGAGTTTTCCTGCACATCAAAGTCTCCAGGCCCTACCCTAGACTGAAAATGACTAGGAGTGGGGTTCCATGCATTTGTAATTGTTTAAGATTCTAAGATGGTTTTACTCTGTAGTGGGAGTTGTGCATTACTGCTGTAGAGGAAGTATGTTATATTTTAGATGCTTTATTTTAGCACAAGTTACTAGTGTTCTCATAACATTCTTCATACCTGTTGACCCAGTATTTTAATACTTTTCTTTATTCATGCCTTGTAACTCTGCCTTGATACAGTTTCACAGATAGATGTTCAGTTTAACTGTTAAATTGAATTTACTTTGTTTTTCTTTTCTATGTGTTTATGATGCATAAAATTAACAAGTAAACTCGTTTTTTAAATATTTTTTAAAACCTAATATTTTAAAACTTACTTTAAATGACTTGTGAATGCTTTTTTTTTTGAAAGGGTTATTTACATGGTGATTTTTTAAAAGCTTTTATTATCAAATTTTTTTTGTCATATACTGATGTAATAAACCCTAAATATTCATCATCTCAATTCACTAGTTTCCACACTTGTTATATCTGTTCATTTTTTCTGTTATATTTTAAAGCAAATCCTTAACATTATATCATCTCAAACATTTCCATAATTTCTCTAAAATAATGACATTTTCTTACCAACTATACCTGATTGAAATCAGTTAAAACCTGATCATAAAACTTAACAAAATTGAGAATGTTGAATACCCAGTTCATCTTGAATTTCCCCAGTTGTCTCAAAAAATGTTTTTTAAGGGTTGATTTGTTCAGAGTAGGATCTTTTCAAGAGCCACATATGGCATTTGGTAGCTGTGTCTCCCGAGTGTCTGTTATTCTGAAGAACATTAATATAGAGGTTATTTTAATACAGTTATTAAAGTTCTCTCCTTCCACCCAGCCCTCAGTTGCATTGACTTATTTCTTATAAAAACCTAGTTATATCCTTTTAGAAAATGCCACAATCTGGATTGGTCTGGCTATTTGTTTCCTTTTATAGTAGCATTAACTTGTTCTTCGACTGCATATTTTATATAAATAAGAAATTAGCTCCCAAAGCTTGATTAGATTTACATTTCTGTTATTTACATTTTTAAAGCAAGAATATGGAAAATGGATGTTCCTTGTGATCCCAGTTGGAAGCAGGAAATATTTGGTTGGGTCACTGTTAGTGGTTTTAGTGATGCTTTAAGAGTGTGGTGACATTCTGGTCCTTCCATTTTATTTTTCTATTAATGGTTTTAGTATCGACTAATGACTGCTGCCTTTATTTCATTTGGAGGTTGCAAATTTTGAAGTTTTCTTCCAATTTACAGATTTCTTCAGTAATTTGTTGAAAGTGTTTAGTGTTCCTTTGTCAACCAGGGCTATTTATGGTTTGTACAGGACGGTAAGTTCTTGAATTTATTTGCTAATTTTTAGTGGAAGAAGTTATGTCCAGCTTTGTTTTTAGTTTATTATGTATCAGTGGGTACAGACTAGATTCTTTCCTACTTCTGCTTTAAATTTGAAACTCTTGGTTACTTCCAGGTTTTGATAGCACTAGAGTGGTTTGAGATGGTGACCCTACCCTAGAAGTGAGTGTTTTTTATTTATATTATTATTCTGTCTTAATAGCCCCAAAAAGGAAGAGAGGTGGTTAAAGGACTAAAGAGAGCTAATCACATTTAGGTATGTTTATCTCAAACAAGAATTCATCCCATGAAATAACCAGGAAGCATAAAACTTTTTTCGTAAAACCTAATGGACTAGAATCACTTTTCTCTTAAAACTAACTGTGGGGGGAAAAAACCCTGCACCAGTGTGTTGTTAATTCAGTCAAAAAGTTAACATGTTTTTCCTTGTATCCATATGTATGTTTGTTCTGAGTCTTTTTATTCTTTTTTTAATATGATTTCGTAGATGTGTAGTAAAAAACATCTTCTATGAACCATTAGTGTCTCTTATATGCCATTACAATAGAGCAATGAGGGTAGGGAACTACAAAATTGGAGATTAGTATTGAGCTAATAAAGCAGTAATTGAATATTGTGTTAACAATTATATTTAAGTGCTGCCTGTGATTTTCCTTTTGTATATGTGTTTTAGAAAATAAAATATATTTAGTATTGTTTGTAGATACTTTGTATTAAATTTAAGCTGTTCATGGTTTCAGTATCCTCCAAAGATGAATGTTATGTGGAAATTCTTGTTTGTTTCAGTGTTTTTACTGAACCATTCAGTAGCACCAGAGCTTGAAAAGAATAAAACTGTCACTGGGTATATTGTAAGGCCACTTTTAGTTCATCTTTGTGATATAGGTAAATAATACTTTTGAGAAGGAAATGGCATTCCACTGCAGTACTCTTGCCTGGAGAATACTATGGACAGAGGAGCCTGGCGGGATACAGTCCACAGGGTCTCAAAGAGTCTGACATGAATAAAGGACTCACACTTTCTAGGAAGAAATGCTGGTAAAAAGGAGTCTTAAAAATACACATATACCAGTTTCTAAGGAGTGAGGTTTTTTGGATGATTGATATTGATAGAAGGGATTAGCTCTTTTTCTACCACTGTTTTCTCTCTCTATAAAAGTTTGGCTCCAAACTTTTATCAAAGTGCCTTAGGGAGATCCTTTTTGGGATAATTCCTACCACAGGAATATCTGTTCAGAAAAGTAGTTTAAAAGTAATTATTTAGATTCTACCTTTGTTGCTTACAGTTCTTCATTTCATATATTTTGTGGCAAAAACATTTAAAATATTGTGCTTTAGAATTGTCCCAATCTCAGGAACCAAAAGGTTGATGCATATGGATATTGATAATAGCCTACTACTTATTGAGTATATGCCAGTGCATCATTCTTAGCCCTCTTGTGAGTTAATCCTCACCATTCCTAAATGAATTTATCTTTATTGCCTCCATTTTATAGATTTAGAGACAGAAACACAAATTGATTAGCAGTTTGCTCAAATTCCCTTCATTAGTGAGGGCCTGAGCCAGTCAGGCAGTATGGCTCCAACAATCTGTCCTCCTAATAAACATTAAAATGAAATGCGCTACAGATTAGCTAAGCCTTTTAGCCTGTCTTTTTTCCCCTATGGAGTTCATGTAGAATAATGTCATTTATATAGTAAATTGGTAAGCCTGTAGTTTTAATTTCCTTCTTTTTTTATATAGTGAGATATTTTCTGTTGCCATGACAGATTTTTTGTTGCCAAGTCCATCCAGTGTTTAACCTGGTTATTTCATGATTACAAAACCAAATATGAGTATTACTCATATACCTGCTCTATAATTGGATCCAAAAATAGGAACTGTGTGTCTGTATATATATTTGTATATATATGATCATTCATATACATGTGATATATATCATATACATGTGATATATATAAACCAATATATATATGGTCTTTCATATACATGTATATATCATATGATAGTAAACTGAATTTATATTTTTATTTTTTCACAAAATATACATTAAAACTTACAAACCAAAATCTTAAACTTAGCAAAACCTTTATCTATAATATTCTATTGTAAGACTAATTATAGCAAAGATGGTTACGGCCAGAAAATCACACCAAATAATTCATCTACTGCAGTCATGTTTGAAAGCTCTCCTCCAAGAGACCAAAATAATTACCCACAAATATGAAAACATCCTAGAAATCTTTCCTGGAAGTATGGAACTATACCGATTGTATAGTATATCACAGAGTCTCAAAAGATAAAAATAAAAAAACTTTTTAAAAACTACTTTATTTAAAAGCCAATATTTTATCATTTTCAACATAAACAAGAATTTTTTCATCCAAAGTTCATGAAAATACCTGTCCATAACTTTGATTTTCTTTTTATTTCTGTTTTAACATCTAAAGAATTTAGAAACTGTAGTTGAGCTTGCCTACTTTTTCATGTGTGCATTTTTAGAAAAT
The DNA here is from genome assembly GCA_007570785.1 of Antilocapra americana. Taxonomy (NCBI): domain Eukaryota; kingdom Metazoa; phylum Chordata; class Mammalia; order Artiodactyla; family Antilocapridae; genus Antilocapra; species Antilocapra americana. The sequence continues at coordinate 10,820,441 of ML662496.1, forward strand.
GTTAAGTTCTTTGGATTATTAAACTATCCTCTCTTTTTCTATGGCAGAATTTTAAAAATACTGTGTTGGTTTTTTTTCCAGTTTTTAAAATATCTCTTCTAAAAAGGAAGTTGCAAGAGCTGAAGTTGAATTGTTCATTGTTAAATTTGGATAAAATTTTCACTTGTGAATCACAAATTAACTTGAAGCAGTGACCTTTAAAGAGTTTAATTCTTTTAGTGTATTTTAAATAATGTTTGAATTAATGTTTTAAACCTGGATTTTTTTTTTTTTTGGTCTTCTGAGAAAACAAAATGGTAACAGCATACTTTGAAGATACAGTGGGCCATAAACATTAGGAGAAAAACATTAATGCATCAGTTTGCATTTACTTATGTACCAGCATTCTCAAATGGAATAAACTTGTAACTGTAGGACTAAAATGTTAATTCATAGGCTGCTTTTTAACTATCTTGGGTGCTAATTTTCATTCCAAAGTTCCTATTGGGTGATAATATAGTCTTTGCTTAACTGATGGTTGATTATATTGTTCTCAGCTATAGCTTTAAGAAATTTCTTTTATTAATCTTGTGTTTACCTTCTCCTTTTCCATGATAGCCTGTCACATATTTGAAAACATTTTTCCTATTTATTCTGGCTTCGTATTTTTAAAGCTAAACAGCCTGAGTTCAGTGGTAATCAACTTTTGCCTTTGGATGTAGAAGATAATTCTAAATTAAATCTGATGGTAAATTTAATCTTAAAAAAATTTTGCTTTTAAGAGTTGACAATTATGTATATGTGGTATGACTAAAACAAAAGCCTTCTAAAGTATATTACTGTTGTCTCTGCAATTAGTAGAAGAAAAATTATGTATTTGTGACCAAGTATGAAATGCGCCTCTTATCTGAAGGAGGTAAATATTATGCAGAAGGGTTTGAGTCTCTAAAGATGCCCCAAGACAGCAATAGATACATAGAGGAAATTTAGATTTTTTTGTGTGTGAGTTCTTCCTGGCTTCATATTTCTCTTTTCATTTGTCAATATTTCTTTTTCCTGTTAATCTTATTTTAAGATGGTATTTTATCTCCAAGTCTTCCTTTCCTTTTCTGCCCCCTTGTGAATTTTTCTTACCCTTCTTAAGTAATTGCACTGAGCTTTTCACATTCCTAGAAGGATCCTGCCTCAACTCAGTGGCATCCTGCTTTATTCAGTCATCGCATTTTTTGATTATTTTAGCACTGTGCTGGGTTCTATAGGGTCTCAGAAAAATGACACAATTTCTGTGCTTATAATCTGGCAGCCAGCATCTGAATATATATCTATTATGAGGCAAACTGAAAATGTAATAGGTATTATAGTATTACTAGAGCATAATCAAATGGGCACTTTATCATCCAGAGGAGAAAGTTGAAGGGCATTGTAGGCCAAAGGCATTTGACTGGGATAAAAAGACAGGATTTATTTATTTTCACCTAATTTTTTTTTTTTTTTTTTAGCTGTGCCAAGTCTTCATTGCTGTGTGAGGGCTTTCTCCAGTTGCAGTGAGTGAGGGCTACTCTTCATGGTAGTGTGTGACTTCTTGTGGTGGCTTCTCTTGTTGTGGAGCATGGGCTCTAGAGTGCAGGCTCAATAGTTAGGGTTCATGGATTTAGTTGCTCTGCAGAATGTGGGATCTTCCTGGACCAGGGATTGAACCCATGTCCCCTGCATTGGCAAGCAAGATTCTTAACGACTGGACCACCAGGGAAGTCCAGAAGAAAGGATTTTGAAAACACTGCATGAGCAGATGTGATGAAGAATATATCTTGCATATTTAGGAAGTGACAAGTATTCAGTTGTGAATGAGGCGTAGGGGTAATTAGGAAAATATGAAAGGCCGTGAGGAGAAAAAGAATTTAAGTTTGGGACAGGATCTTAGAATAGATGCTATCCTAAGGAGTACACTGGAGACTATTAGTCTAAGTAAGATAAAATTGTGAATGTAAACTAGGGATAAAAATGAGAGTGGAAAGAAAGAAACATGGAGAAAATTCAACATAAAAGTAGTAAGACTTGGCATTTATGGTATGATGACTCACGAGTTAAACTTGAGAAGTTGACCTAAACAGTAGGGAATTCAGCCTAGGACTTAGGCAAGAGTTCTTTGGGGTTGAGAATTTGAAAGGCTAAAGGATTGATACTTAACTTTGGTTTAAAGAGATCAGATGAGACAGAGGGCTTGAGGATGGGGATTAATTGGATAAAGGTGGATAAAAAAATACAAACTTCTGGTTATAGGATAAATAAGTACTAGGGTTATAAAGTATTACATGATAAATATAATTTACACTGCTGTATGTTATATATGAAAGTTAAGAGAGTAAATCCTAAGAGTTCTCCTCATAGGAGAAAATTTTTTTTCCTGTTTCTTGTTGTTATCTGTGAGATGATGGATATTCACTATATTTAACTGTGGTGATCATCTCATGGTGTATGAGTCAAATCATTATGCTGTCTGTACACCTTAAATTTATAGAGTGCTGTATGTCCATTATCTCTCAGTAAAACTGAAAGAAAAAAAAAATTGGTCTAAGATTGCCAAGTGTAAAAGAGTCCTAAAGTCTTGAAACTTTAAAGGCAGTGTACATTTATGTTGTGGGAAAAATAAAGAAGCAAGAGATCAAGGGATAAAATAAGATTAAAATTAGAAGTGACTTTTCAGTTTAGTAGTGACCATAAAGTTTATTCTTATTCATAAGAATGGATATAAATCAAATTATAATGAATTAGGAATGTAAATATGATAAAACATTTACTCCTCTTTGAAGTAATGTGCTCTTGGAAGGAAGGAGAAATGGGATGGTAGTTGAAAAGCGAGGAAGTATGCATAACCATTTTGAGTGTAGGCTCAAAATCCAGACATCCTCAGTTCAAAATCTGGCTCAGTTTTGCTGTCTTAGCTTTCACATTTGTCATGGATATGATAGTAATCCACATGTTCTAAGGCTAGTGTTGTGAGGATTAAATGTGTTAATGCATACAGAGAACTTTTCACAATGCCTGGCATATAATGAGTGCTAATTTCATATTAGCTAGTATTTGTTTTGAAGGCTAGCTTAAATCCTAGAATTGATTGGATTGGATTCAATCCTAGTGGATTGGATTGAGAATAGTGGAAGGGTTGGGGCAAAATATATAGAAATTTTTTTAGGACCATTTTGAGAACTAAAAGGAACTTCTGTCAAGATCACATAGAAATTTAGGAGCAGAGTTAGAGTGAGAACTGAAGTTGTCAGTTTTTTACAGTCTCTATTCTTCTCACCATTTGTATCTTTGTAAAGAAAGGGGAACAGATCAAAGAAGGGAGGACTTTTGAAGTTGGTTGAACATTTTGAGGGAATTCTCATCTCAGTCTTCCAATTTTGCTGAACATAAGAATGAGGGTCGGGTACAGGAGTCTAGTAGATTTTTAGGGAATTCTTGAAAACTGACTAGTAAGTCAGCTAATGTTGAATAACAAAATGTGGATTCAGTTGGTGTTGAGTGTGTGTGTTCACTTCAATATTTAACAAACCCATATAAAGGCATGTCCTCAATTTAAGATTTAATTTATCCAAGCCTGGCATAGTAGAGCATTAAAGATTAGTAGCCAGTAAGCCAAAATTCTCCAGCTACATAGTTAAGTCTAACCAAGGGAGAATAGAAAGGGAAGTGGATTTACCATATAGTCTAAAAATGGCTTAAGTGATTGGTATAGAAGTAGAATCAAGAAGATGGAAGATCAGGAAAGGGAATTTAAATGTTAGCAATGAATGGCGAAAGAAGAAAGTCAAAGAGGTAGCAAAAGAAGTTGATAAAATAGATTGATATAGTAAAATCAAGGTAGAAGTTGTTAAGGAACTGTGAGACCAGCATGTCGGACAGATTACAGGATGACAAAAGCTGAGCGAGGAGAAGGAAATAAAGTGTGAAAGTCTTTATGTCGTGAGAGACAGTGTGCCAGTGACTGACAGTTTTGATGAGAGATATTTACATGATATTAACCTCAAAGCCATTCTAACTGGTACAGCAGTTGGAAAGTAACATTGGGTGGTGGGATAGTAGGGTGAATAATGCATCCTTTATTTCCCTTTGGGAGTGAGTTTAGGGAGATAAAAATGACTGAGAGGGCTATAAAAGAAGTTTCATTAGGATCAAGCAAGCTTTTAGTTAAAACATTTTCTCTAAGGAACACATTGAATAAAATTGAAATTGTTAATGACAGAGAAGAAAAATGGGTTCTAGAGGGTAAAATAGAAATTGAAGAAGTTTGTGGGAGAGGAGGAATGGGTTGTTTCAGGAAAGAATAGCAGTTGTCATTCTTGTTAAAGGTAAAATTTTTATTTTCAAATCAGGAAATACATTGTAAAAACTGCCCTCCCAACCCAGGACCCTTTACTACATGAGTTAGGATAAACCTCAAAAGTCCAGTCATTGAAACCTCTGTTGAATCATATGTGAGAATAACAACCAACAGATAGATGTCTTGAACAGGGAAAAGAAGTATAAGATCAAAAGATAATGGTATAATTGCCACTGGATGGAAGTTTTAGAATAGGAAATGAAAGGATAAAACAAATCATGAGTCTTTAAAAAGCATAGATAAAACTGCCATAGTCAAGAGAAGCCTTAAGGAAACATGACTAAATTTAATAATAGGATCCTGAAATAAAAGACATGAATGCATTCTGTGCTCAGTCATGTCCGATTCTTTGCAACCCCATGGACTGTAGCCCACTAGGCTCCTCTGTCCATGGAATTTTTCAGGCAAGAATTCTGGAGTGGGTTTGCCATATCCTTCTCCAGGGGATCTTCCCAGTCCAGAGATTGAGCCCATGTCTCCTGCTTTGGCAGGCAGATTCTTTACCACTGTGCCACCTGGAAAGCCAGGAAAAGAGGACATTACATGCAAATTAAGGAAGTCTGAATATTTTATGTAGAACATATTAATACTGGCTGATGAATTGTAGCAAGTATATCATACTACTGCAAGATGTTAATAATGGGGGGAAGGGGGTGCCCAGGTTATAGGAACTTTGGAGACTGTTTAATTTTTCTGCAAATCTAAAACTGTTCTTAAATAAGCTTATTAAAAAGCTTATTACAGATAAAATTGGCAAGTGATTTAAGAGAAGTTATCAAAAACAGTTTAATTATTCTGTTGTGATGGACAAGGAATGTTTGTGTGTCTCAGCAGAATGTGACCTGAGGGGATAGAGGGATAGATGTATAACTTAAAATCACTTCATCCCCATGGACTTTGCAATGGCACCACAATCCAGTAGCAATGGCAATGGCACCCCACCACAGTACTCTTGCCTGGAAAATCCCATGGACGGAGGAGCCTGGTGGGCTGCAGTCCATGGGGTCACTAAGAGTCGGACACGACTGAGTGACTTCACTTTCACTTTTCACTTTCCTGCCTTGGAGAAGGAAATGGCAACTCACTCCAGTGTTCTTGCTTGGAGAATCCCAGGGACAGGGGAGCCTGGTGGGCTGCCGTCTGTGGGGTCGCATGGAGTTGGACGTGACTGAAGCAGCTTAGCCTCAGTAGCTGCATGGGCTTTGAGTCTCTGTCAGATAGATACGTAGCAGTGTGGCTGTCAGTGTCAGTGGAGGAATGGGTAGTAATGTGTCAGAACTATTACAGGATTTTTATAAAGTGGCTGAACCACTCAAAATGCTGGGTGGCCTAGTTAATGAAGATCATTTCATATAGAAAGGATCCCTGTGACACCTTCCTTTTCTTTAGCATCTGGCAGTATATGAAGCTCTTTGATGTTGTTTGATTCTTATAACAATACCAGTCGTAGAAGTAAAACAGGTGTTTTATCCCCCATCATCAGTATGCATAGTGTTTTTTACAGCATAGTTGCTACTTTAAAGGTGTTAATCATTAAAATTAAAATCATTTTTACAGCTAAAAGTAATCCATTAGACGTAATGTGTATAACATGTTGTATATGTTTTTTTTTTACAAAGGGAAGATAGTAAATGTATTGTTTTCTCTAGAAATTAACATTAGAAGTTAACTAGAAGTTAGGCTAGAAGTTAACATTAGTATGAAAAATACAATACAGAATCCCTTTCCAGAGTTTATTATTACAGTATAAATAGTGCATCATGATATACTTTGTAGGTTTTTGTTTTTATGTAGCAGACATTGGGATTAAAGAGAAAAAAATTTACCTGATTGACAAAATTCTTTGGAGAAGAATATACTGAAAGAAATTGTGGGATCTATCTTCAGAGGCTTTTAAAGGTACAGTAAAAACTGCAAGACTATTCTAGTGACTTAGAACTGCAAAAGATGACTGAAATAGTTTTTCTAAGTTACCAGCCTGGGAGAAGGAATAGTGAAGAAGTACATGCTAGTGGCACTAAGGACAGTAACTGCCCTCATCTCTGAAAGTATTTTGCACCATGCTCTGGACTGCCCAAAATGAAGGAAGATCATTTGGCAAGAGGATAGATCCTCTGGCTTAGTAGCAAGTGATCGAGCATGGTAAGAATAAGTGGAGAAGCTTTCGTGGAGACTGTTCAGTAGCATTTGGGCAGTGGCAACAACATTGGGGACGTCACAGTTTACATTCCACTTTTTGCTAAGCTTTCCATTGCTACTTTACCAGAAGAAGATAAATTGTATATGCTTTGAGTCACAAAATTTCATGAGAAAATTAATAGTCTCATTTTTACTAAAGTGTAACATTTATTAAAATCTGGCATTCTGGCTTTTTTTTTAAGTCAGAGTTTTCACACTTAAAAAGAGGCTTTAGCCTAGACTTTAATTCTTAATTACTATTTTAAATTAATTTTACTTATTCTTTTAATTCTCTTGATTATTTTTCCATGATAAGGCTTGACGATTTAAGTAATATTGTACTACCGAGGTATCTCCATTACAAATCCTAGACTTAAAGTTTCTTTGAACAAAATTTCCATCATCTTTGAATATTTTGGTGAAGTTGTATGATTGTTTAATTGTGTATTGGCATGGTAGAGATGTATTTTAGAAGAAACCATTTTCTGTAGAAATGAAGCATTCACCTAGACTGTTGTGTGTAGACTGATATATTGAATACATTGATGTTTTATACGTGTTTCATGAATTAATAATTTTTCTTGAATTAGCAACAAAGAAAAGTGATGATAAATTACTTAGAACCATAAATTTGGGAACCTACATGTCTCAGAATATGCAGGAGCAAAATGATTGTGAGTACACACCTAGGAATTAGGAATGTATCTTTACATTGGCAGCATTTTAAGATATCCATTGAATGTTCAATGGAAACAACCTATAAAGTATAATGGAATCTATGGTATTTAACATGGAGAAGTTAGTAATACCATAGAGTAAAGTGTGGTAGATCTTAAAAGGTGCTAAAGATTACTTAGTATGTATAGTAATTATTAGACATGAGTTTCTATGTTAAAATTAGATCTTTATTTCTACATTTCCTTTAAAAATAAAATTGACGAGTAGATGAAACAAGATTGGCCTTGAGTTAGTAATTGTTAAAAAGTTGTGATGGATACATGGGGCTCATTATTCTAGTCTCTGTGTTGGTGTATATGTTGGAAATTTTCCAAAACAAAGAGTAAAAAATCTAAAAAATAAAAGGGAAGTAATAATAAAAAAGGGGACTCCCAAAATATTGTACTGGGGGAGAACAACCTGTAAACTCACCCAGAGCTTGAACATATATGAGAAACACCATTCCACTGATGAAAGGTGCTCAGTAAAGATCAAAGGAAATTGGAGGGAAAATTTTTACAAATCGAAAACCAAAGAGGTTAAGAATTGTTAATCCTGAGGAAGCTTCAGCCTGCCAATAAAAGGTCATAGTAGTTTCTGTAAAGTAAAAGCATAAACAAACTTGGCTAAAAGAGTAAGATCTGACACAAGACTTAACAGTACATCCTTATGACATGTACAAAAAAGCTGAAAAGAAGAAATAAAACATGAACTTATGGGACAGCAGTACTGAGGGCCAGTGCTACCCAGGTATGTCATGAATTAATTTTATATAGGTTAAATGTTTATGTCCTTTTATCATGAGAAGAATAAAAAAACATGTAATTTGTTTCTTTAGTTAACTAATATTTATTAAGAAATAAGCTAATATGTAAGATAAGGGATGAAAGGAATCAAAGTTTATTAATTATTGAAAAGTGGATTAAAGATGCTGAGACAAAGGGAATTCTGTGGAATAAATGAAGAATCCTGAAGATGACAGAGCAATAGTAAGACTGGAAAGTAGAACAGTAGAAATAAGAAGGAAATGTTCAAACTGGTAGGTAAAGGATAAGAAAATACTGGACGAGAAAGCTGGTGTGCTATATTGACTTATTCTTTCTGTGGGGCAAGTGTTGTGTTTGAAAAACTTGTATTACACCTACTTGAGTATGGAATTAAGGAAAACAAATTTTGGTAAAATTTTCTTTAGGTCAGTTGAATACATTATATAATGTATGTTCACGGTGATTTGTTTCTAAGAATGAAGGATTTGCTATCAATGTTTTGTGAGCTCTTAATTGTCTGATGTCAAGTAAGTGTATGAAGAAGGTAGCACTTGTTATTTTTCTTAGATTTGACTCCTCACTATGTGAACCATGGAAGTGAATTTTACAAGTCTCTGACTTGGAAGTACATTCTTTTTGCTTTGTTTGCTTTTCCATAGGAAATGGAATGTTGTATATTTAATTTTGTGACATGATACAGGTATGTACCTTGGTTCTAATACTTAATGATTTCATTGAAACCAGTGAATTTTCTCTGCTACTTACAACAAAACAGTTTTTCTAAATGTTATAAAATTAACTTTCAGGAACCATTTGGAACGGTCAGCCCCAAGCCATCAGCCATCGTGCTTAAATTGGTTTTTGTAAACGACTTGTGTGTGTTTCGTAAAATATGCTTTATTTTAAAATTAGGGCTTCCTGTTGCAGCTGTTCCAGGAGCTCTGAGTCCTTTGGCTATTCCAAACGCTGCTGCAGCAGCTGCTGCAGCTGCTGCTGGCCGAGTGGGTATGCCTGGAGTCTCAGCTGGTGGCAATACAGTCCTGTTGGTTAGCAATTTAAATGAAGAGGTTAGTAAAATAATTTTCTAATGTCTATTTTTTAACTCCATTTCATTTGTGAAAGTTTTTCATGTTTATTTCATTTTGCACTTGCCTTTCTTTTTATGTACATTCATTAGTCAAAGTATTTTCTGTGTGTTTCTACTTCCAAATAAAATCTATGTACTTGTTTAGGTAATACTTTATTTCTGTAGCTAGTCATATCTTTTAATATATATATATATATATTTTTAACCTAACTACCTATTTTTCCTAAGAAAAATATGGTGAAGTACGTATATTTTGGCTTTTTATCTTTTTGTTGTTCTCAAAGGCAAATATCTAATTTGCAGATGTAACTGTAAAACAATTTTGCTCTTTGCCTTTTCTAATTATTTGCTTGTTCATTTCATGCTTATGTGTCATTGCATTTTTTTAAATCTTATTTTATGTGAACTACTCTAATACATTTTTCTTTGAAGGTTCTTCCAAAGATCTTGACGAGGCACTCTTCCAGTCTTTCTTAGTAATTTTTTCTTTGCAGTTATTAGTCATTGTCTTCTAAAAATATTTTTCAACTTTACCTCTCCCCAAACCCCTCCCACCCTGTTAAATAAAATTTATTGCTGAGTTATTTTCTTTAGTTGTACATTTTATGTCTGGTATATTTTATTTTGATTGCTATGGAAGCTGGTATGAAATGTGGGAAGCTCAGTGTATCACTTTATGATGTCTAATTTGAATATTTGTTTCATGTTTTTAATTGGCCTCTGTTAATATGAACATTAAGCTATTTTATCATTTAATACTATAGTCATTCACAGTTGTGCATGCTAAAATGTTTGAATCAGAGTGCCTTTGTTTTTCCTTTTAAGAATTTTGCCTGCATTTCATAACCAGCCGTGCTTATGCAGTTAAAAGTTTAAAGTTTAAAATTCCTATGCATGCTTTCCTTCCCTATGTTGAGATGAAATGCTGTAATTTACTCTTTGATATAGATGTACTTTACCCATATTTGTCTTGGATGACTACATTTTACTCAGTTTTTCTTGTACAGTACATAAACCAACCATTTTCTGACCAAATCCTGCATTTCCTATGTACTGACCTATATTTTATTTTTTTTTTGTTCCCCAATTCCTTATTTTTTTCTTCTGCATTGCTGTTTCCCTTCCCCATTTCATCCTTTTCCCTGTGTGTTCACCTTCCCTTTCCTTGTCTTTTCCCAAATGCCCATTCCCTTCCCTGTCTTACCCTTTATTTTCCTTGTCCTTGTCTTCATTCCCTGTCTCCATTCCCTATGTTCATGCTTCTGTGCTTGAACAAATGTTCCTCGGACCAACTTGCCCCAATTAACCGCCTTGAACCATGATCCATGACCACCTCACCATTCTGCGGGAACCACCCTTCGTTATGGATGATCTGTTCATCTCCGCTCTTCCTCGACTCTTCTCTCTTCTTGTCTTACGCTGCTTGCTCTTCTCTCCTTCTAAAGATGGTTACGCCCCAAAGTCTGTTTACCCTCTTCGGTATGTTATTGTTAGCACTATACTTTTATTATTGATTTGATTTTTGTTTCACCTTAATTCTTATTTGTAGCTAGCACTTTGGCTTAAAGTTGAATAGTAAATCTTTTGCTATTTTTCTTTGCTATTTAAAACTTTCCATAGACACAAAATTTGTTTTAATGCATGCTGATTTATTTTGCATGGTCTTTAATTTAATATCATTCACATAGCTTTGAGGGTTTATCAGAAATTATTCTTTTTCAAAATTCACTGTTCAAAATCTTGATCTTCTTTATTCATTTGTGAGAATGATGAGTTTGAATGAGTGATCATGTTGATGTCTGAATGTTTCATTAATATGTCAGAAAGATAATCTTTAGCTGACTTGCATGTAAAATTAATTCCATTTTTGGATTACCTCTCTGTGGCTCCAAAAAAGGTGTTTATGGAGATGTGCAGCGTGTGAAGATTTTGTACAATAAGAAAGACAGTGCTCTAATACAGATGGCTGATGGAAACCAGTCACAACTGGGTAAGATTAAACTATATGTCATCTATACGGCTTCAATCTGATTTCAAATGTATAATGTAAACCTGTGAATAAAAACAAACTCCTTTATATCAGTAAGAAACCATTTATTAATAGCCAGGGTTCACAATGTCATGTTAATTTTCATATTTTAACATGAATAGTTGTACATGATAAACATAATTGTATTTTTGTGCTATTCTCTTACCATTTCTTGCTTGGAGTTTAATTGAAAAAGGTTTTGGCTTCAAGATTGTAATAAGAATTTCACATAAGAATTATGATATACATATTAAAAGATTCTTAGCATTTTTCATTTCTGGTTACTCCCTGTAATTGAAGTTAATTGTTCATATAGTCCATGCAGTCCTGATTAACATCATGTTAATTTCATTCTTCTAAGATCATTTGAAAGTATTTGGCTGAACTTAGTAAAGAGTTACATGAAGTATGTTTTAGAGATACCAGGTTACTATAAAATGACAAACTTAAGCCAAATGCCCCACTTTAATCCTTTTTGGAACCTTAAAATGTACTTCAACAAATTGCACTAATTATTATTAGATAAATAATCGATCACTTAATTAGCATCTCATTCAACTAGGTAGTTGCATATTCACAGTGTGATTGACTGTAAATGTCAGTATGATCTTAGCTTATAATTCTATTCATTAAGATTTGGGTGTGATGGTACCTCAGACTGTGTGTACTCACATTATTAATTTTGAAATTTGCCATTTTTGGTGTAAAAGCTAGTGTATTTTGCCATTATATCCAGTGAGATTCACAGACTAACAACATGGTAAACCAGACCTTTTAGCCTTTGGCATCAGATAGAAGTTTGAAATTCAGTTTCTTACCAGCTATTAGGGTAGCCCAGGCAATGTATTGCCAGCAACCCACTTCAGTACTCTTGCCTGGGAAATCCCATGGATGGAGGAGCCTGGTAGGCTATGGTGTCCGTGGTGTCACTAAGAGTCGGACACGACTGAGTGACTTCATTTTCACTTTTCACTTTCATGCATTGGAGAAGGAAATGGCAACTCACTCCAGTGTTCTTGCCTGGAGAATCCCAGAATCCCAGGGACGGAGGAGCCTGGTGGGCTGCCATCTATGGGGTCGCACAGAGTCGGATACGACTGAAGTGACTTAGCAGCAGCAGCAGCAGCAGGCAATGTATAAAATTTTATGTATCTGGCTCTACATTTAAAAAAATGGAGATGTCCGTCTTTCAGTTCAGTCGCTCAGTTGTATCTGACTCTTTGCAAACCCATGAACCGCAGCACGCCAGGCCTCCCTATCCATCACCAATTCCCAGAGTCCACCCAAACCTATGTCCATTGATTCAGTGATGCCATCCAACCATCTCATTCTCTGTTGTCCCCTTCTCCTCCTGCCCTCAGTCTTCCCAGCCTCAGGGTCTTTTCAAATGAGTCAGCTCTTTGCACCAGGTGGCCAGAGTATTCGAGTTTCAGCTTCACCATCAGTCCTACCAGTGAACACCCAGGACTGATCTCCTTTAGGATGGACTGGTTGGATTTCCTTGCAGTCCAAGGGACTCTCAAGAGTCTTCTCCAACACCACAGTTCAAAAGCATCAATTCTTCGGTGCTCAGCTTTCTTTATAGTCCAACTCTCACATCCATACACGACTCCTGGAAAAAGTGTCTATCTTTAGTGGAAGTTATGTAAAAGTGCTGATTATGTCATTGTGTGTCTGTGTTAGTCATTCAGTCCTATATGACTCTTTTAGACTCCACGGATTATAGCCTGCCAGGCTCCTCTGTCCATGAAATGTTCCAGCTAGGAATACTAGAGTGGGTTGCCATTCCCTTCTCCAGGGAAATTCCTGACCCGGGGATCAAAACCAGGTCTCCTGCATTGCAGGCAGATTGCTTAGCATCTGAGCCACCAGGGAAGCTCCTTAATTATGTCATAGATGCTCATTATTTCTTTTTCTGCTTATGTACACTTCTGTACTCTGGTTAGAGATAGTCATTGTCATTACTTTTATGTACTTTTAAGCCTTTTACAGTGTTTCATAGTTGGCAAAGCATTCTCAAATGTTTGATTTCTTTTTTCTCATTATGTGAGCTGTGGGTGGTGGTGTTGGTTGTCCAGTCGCTAAGTCATGTTCGATTCTCTGCACACCAGGCTCCTCTGTCCTCCACTATCTACCAGAGTTTGCTCAAATTCACGTCCTTTAAATCAGTGATGCTGTCTAACGATCTCGTCCTCTGCCACTCCTTTCTCCTTTTGCTTTCCGTCTTTTCACCCTCATAAATAAGGGATACACAGTCATTATGGTTGAAAGTACCTATTCAGTCAAATTCTTCTGGATACTTTTTGGTTTTTTATATAAGGACTGTTTAAGTTATGCTTTACTTTTACTGTACTTGTATTAGTCTGCTTGGGCTGCTATAACAAAATACAACAAACTGAGTGACTAAAAAACAGAAATTTATTTTCTTAAGTTCTGGAGGCCAGTAGGTGACAACAGATTTGGTTTCTGGTGAGGACTTTCTTCCTGTCTTGCGGACGGGCTCCCTTCTCCATATGTCCTCACATGGCCTTTCCTGAGCCTTCCTCAGCCTCTAAGATGCTGATATCTTTTCCTGTACTTCCAAGGATATCAGTCTTACTGGGTTAGAGCCTCACCCTTATGACCTCTTTTAACCTAAATTCCCTCCATTATAAAGGCCCTGCCTCCAAGTGGTCACATTGAGGGATTAAAGCTTCAGTATATGAAGTTTGGGATAATACAATTCACTGCCTAACAATATTTACTTACGTTTTAAAATCTTTTATCCCTAATTTTTACAAATTATAAAAGATAAAATTATCTTTTCACTAAAGCTTTGCTTACTGATAGCATGACATAGTTTTTGGACTATATGTAGTGGCAGATTTCTCATTGCTGCTAGGTTAGATTTTGCTTTCTTGAAGTATATGTCTATAAAAATATGGACTCACACCATTAATGCCTTTAAAACACAAAAATTCTATGCAAAACTAGCATGTGCTATTGAAAAAATACAAGTGAAACTTTTTTTTAATACATATTTTGTTTATGGACTCTGTTCTTTTTGGTTTTCATGGAACTCTATTTGGGAAATAATTGTTTTATAATATAGGCAAATATTTTGATGCTCATAAAGTAGTATGGGAGAAATAAATGGCAAGGTATAGTCAGTAGTGTTCAGGTGTGAATGGAATTATTGCAAATCTTAGAGGCCATGTTAAATCATTATAGACCATACTTTTAAAATTTGCAAACATTAAAGATGTTTCTGTTTCTACTAAAGTCTATTTAATTAAGATACTAGAATTTTCTTGAATTAGGTAGTTTAGGAATAATAGAATTTGTAAATTATGTTTGAAATAGTGTACTGATCTTCATTGATTAAATGAATTCTAAGGAGGTACCAAAGAGTAGTTCTTTGTTAAAATAATTATCTTATTTCTCCAATTCATATTTTCAAGGACTACTTACAGAAAAGCCTCAACTGTTTTTAGTTCATGTGTAGCTGCTGTCTAAAAAGTATACATAGTTTTTCATAATAGATCTTTACCTACTCTCTAGCAAAATGTGCTGTAGAGGGAGTATTTATAACATACAGCAGTGTTAAATATATTTGTCATGTTGTACATTACATTCTTAGTACCTCTTTATCTTATAACTAGAAGAGTGAATTTGTTTTTACAAATTAGGGAAGCTATAAATGAAAAAGACTTTTCAGAATGGTACCTTATACTTTTATAGCATTTTCCTTTTCAGACCTGTTTTATATTTAACTGGTTTATTCTATACAAGTAAGTATGACAAGATGCATGGATTTAACAAGTTCTGGGTATCTCCTGTGTCAGACTGTGTACTGTAGTGTACTAATCTAATTAAAAACATTTGAGAGTAGGGATTTTGTTCTCAATTCCCTGCTCTTCCATATTGCCTTTACCTCTCTGTTGTTAATACTCTAATACTTTGATTTGAGTAGTCAAATAGACATTCAGTTTAGCTAAACTATATGACTTATGATATGGTTTTCTTCAGTTGTGACTACTTGAATAAAACATAAAACATATAACTGTTCTCTAATCTCAGACCGGTTCATTTAGTCCAAAAGTAACCCAACTGCTGCCTCAAGAAGTAGGCATGTGATGTTCTGTGTTTAGGCACTGTGCTGTGTGCTGGGGTAGAGACACTGGTTCCTGCTTTCATGTATCTTACAGTCTGAAGGAGGAGAATAATTAAAATGTGTTGAATTTATAAAAAGAAATAGAACTGTATGGGGACTATCTAGTGAGGTTCTGAACCTTTTCTGAAGAGTGAAGAAAGG
Organism: Antilocapra americana; assembly: GCA_007570785.1. Classification (NCBI taxonomy): domain Eukaryota; kingdom Metazoa; phylum Chordata; class Mammalia; order Artiodactyla; family Antilocapridae; genus Antilocapra; species Antilocapra americana. The sequence continues at coordinate 10,835,876 of ML662496.1, forward strand.
GTCCTCTTTAGGAAATAACACTGATGAATAGCTTAGGAAAGATAGTAAAGGAGATAGGAAATTGTTAGAAAAGCGTGCACCAAGCTAAAGGTAAAACACTAGTATTTGTTTAAAAAAATAATGTTTTGTATACCTGAAAACTTAAGTACAAGGAGGATAGTACTAAGATACTGTAAGTTCCATGAGGGTCAGGATGGTTCTTATCTTACCATTTGATTCTAAGTGCCAACAAAGTTACTAGTATTATAAGTCATCAATAATATATTTATTCACAGAGGCTTGAGAAAGATGTTAGGGTCAGACTGAGAAATGTAGAATAAGTTGAGGCTTCATCCCTGAGGATTTTAAGCAAGAAGTGACATAGATTTGTATAGAATGGAGGAACATAGAGAAAAATCCAACAAGACAAATTGGGAGACTGATTTGAGTTATACAAATAAAAAGTAATGGCAGTGAAAAGTGTAGAAATAGATGAATTTGAGGGATAATTAGGAAGAAGAGTTTCATAGGACTTGGCAATTAGGATATGGAGCAGAAGGGAGAAAAAGTTAATAAAGTTTCTTGGGCATTATCAGAAGTACTGTCAAGAAAAATACTCATTCTGGATTTTCATTCTATGAAAGAAGCTGGCTTCTTTGCCTTAGTGCCTTGTTGAGTGCAAATAAATTTGTTTTGTCACCAGTGGCTGTTGTAAATTCATGGTTTATTTTAAAACCATAGCAAAATTAGATTTTTTAAATTATTCTAATTATTGTAATATTTTTGCTTTGAATGTTGATATTGTTTATTAATAGGCATTCTTCCTCTTTATAGCCATGAATCATCTTAATGGACAGAAGATGTATGGAAAAATTATTCGTGTTACTCTCTCTAAACATCAGACTGTACAACTACCTCGAGAGGGACTTGATGATCAAGGGCTAACAAAAGATTTTGGTAATTCCCCATTGCATCGTTTTAAGAAACCTGGATCCAAAAATTTTCAGAACATTTTCCCTCCTTCTGCAACCCTTCACCTATCCAATATTCCGTAAGTATTAATGACAGTAGGAATAAAAGATGTACATTTTAGGAATAAAAGATATACATTTTAGGAATAAAATATAAAATTTTAATAATATTTTTACTTTTTTTTCCATCTAATTTTCCTAGTCCTTCAGTAGCAGAAGAAGATCTCCGAACACTGTTTGCTAACACTGGGGGCACTGTGAAAGCATTTAAGTTTTTTCAGTAAGCAAGCTTTCTTGTCTTTAAATTAGTGACTTGATAGAAACAAAAGTTTTCTTCAAGTAGTTGTTATTTTTGTTTCTAGATATCTTTTGATCCTGGAATGAACAAAAGTATTTAAGCCGTTCTGATTTTTATGAAGTATCTAATTTCATAATTTTGTTTCAGAAGAGATCACAAAATGGCTCTTCTTCAGATGGCAACAGTGGAAGAAGCTATTCAGGCCTTGATTGATCTTCATAATTATAACCTTGGTGAAAACCATCATCTGAGAGTGTCTTTCTCCAAGTCAACAATTTAAAAAGGGGGGGGAGATGAAGATTGAGGGTGAATCACATTGTTTGGTGTCATCACCTATTGACTGTTCAGAAAAGTGGGGACCAGAGTTTGATTTTTTGTTGTTTTTTTTTTCCATGCTGTTATCATTCCTTGGTTATAAAATGAAGTGGCGTATGTAAAGGCAGAATTATTAACTACTCTCTTTCATCTGTTCTGTAGGGAAGCCATTTTTGTCTGTTTGAAATTTTAGTTTAATTTTACTTTCCTTTTTCAACTTAGTTGACATACGTGCCTTAAAAAGGAAACTAGTGTTGCTATTGTGCATTTACTAGAAAAAAGGAATTGGTTGTCTAGGGCACATTGTTAAATGGGAATTAACAATATGTTTAGGCAGGGGTGTGTAAAAAGGTTAAGTTTTTTTTTTCCTCCTGCTTGGAACTTATTTTGAATTATTGGCTTGTCATATTTCTTTATTTAGTCAAATAAGATACATGATACTGAAAGAATAAAGCATTTTTTTTTTTTTCAGTTTTTACTACCTTAGGCTTTATTGCTTTAAAAAAAACATTGGCCTTTTGTATCTCACAATTCTGGTCTAGATTCAGTTATGAATGTAGGCATTAGTTAAAATTAACAAGATGCAGAGTATTACTTTCTTAAGACAACAAAGTGATTTCTGTAAGTTTGAGCCCTATGTGGAAAAGCATTGTGGAATCTTAACCTTTTTGTACACACTCTTGTGGGACGTATCATATAAATGTCAGCACTAAGTAATGTCTTGTTTGTGGCTGAATATTTTTCGTAGATGTTTTTGAAGTTGACATGACTTATGTGCATTTAAATATATATCTCCATCCTTAGTTTGTAATTAAGATTTGGAATATGGTTGTGGATTTCTGAGCATGTGCAGACCGGTCTAGCTAGTTCAGGAACTGGTGCATGTATTTTTCAAAGATAAAAGAAAGTGTACTGCGAAAATTTGCAGGAAGATTAATTTTGTGGCAGTTTTCTAAAACTGACAACCAGGTGGGACCAAAGTTTATGTGCCTTTAGTCTTAATTTACCTTGCATTGTAATATTCAGTTTTAATAAATCTTCAAAATATTTTGTATTTAGGAATAGATCTGACTTTAATAAAAACATGGCTCAGAATCTACAGGTCAAATTAATTTGAACAGTTCTTGTCAATCTGAATTGTTGATTCTGTTTAAATGACCAATACTTTTTTGAAATTGATGTACTTAGTTTCAAGATTCATAGATTCTGTTATCTATGTAGACAGAATGGTCATGTATATTTTCTATTAGTTGAGTTTTTACATCTTTAGAAATGTAAAATTCAGTATAGTTTGAAAGCGGCACAATTAAAAATTAATTTTCTAACAAAGTTGGGAGGTTTGATGGTTGTTTAATTTCCTTTTGTGTGTACTCTGCTTACCTCTGTAGCATGCTCAATAAACACTTCTGTAGCTCTGTATTCACCTTTTCTGTCTTTCTCTGCTGCCTTTTCTCTCTCTTCTTTGTTTTCACTCCACTGTGCTTCTGAATTCATGTTTATTCTCTGCCAGGGTGGGAAAGGAATAATAATAATACAATTCTATGACTTTATACCATAAATAAATCTAGATGCTGTGAAAATATGCCAGCTGTTTTTTTTTTTTTTAATTTGAAAGATGGTAACTGCTTTTCAGGAGGACACATATTAAACATTTCCCACCCTGTTACAATCTACCGCTTTAAAGACATAACTTTTATTGTATCTTGTTAATTCTTTCTATCTCTTTTGTTGTTGTTGTTTTTTTTCCAGTAGACTTCTGCACTAATAGATCTTTTGGATTTGCCATGCTCTCTTGCTGCAGTTTCATCTTTCATCTTTTGTGTCTGCTAAAGATTTCCTACTTTGTGAGTTTTAACAAAGGATACTTGATGTTACTGGGAAGAAACAGAATCACACCATCTGCTTTTGCTTTGGGTGGGAGAGAAAATGTACATTAGGATATTTAAAAACTTAAGGGTAATTTGTGATGTTACAGTTTTCACTTTTTAAATGGTTTCAGTTAGGGTACTGTTTGTATTAAAAATACTTTGAGGGGGATTCACTTTTGTCAGCAGTTAGGCATATTGGTGTCAGATAACTTTGCAGTTAACGCATGTTCCTCAAGTTTATTCTGCTATAACTGACAAGTATGAAAAACTCACACATTAGGAAAATTAAAAACAAATGAAGGAGTATGCAGTACTTTTCAGTGTGCTATATTAATGCAATAATCCAGTCATCTCCAAAAAAAAGTCTATTAAATAAAAATAATTGTGTACATTTGAGTTAACGTAAGGATGATTTGAAAGCTAAGTAATCTCAATTTTTTTTTCAAATATCATTGTAGTACAGAAGAACTCTAGCAACAGCAGTTGTACCTAATATCTATTTTTTTTAAAAAATGCCTGTATCGTGAATAACTAGTAATTTAGCAGTTTCTTTAAGTGAAGTTTTTCTCAGGATGATTGAGCGGTAGTTGAAATATCTGAAGTGAAGTGAAAGTCAGTTTGTTATGTCCAACTCTTTACGAGCCCCTGGACTATACCCCTCCAGGCTCCTCTGTCCATGGAATTCTCCAGGCAAAAATACTAGAATGGGCTGCCATTCCCTTCTCTAGGGAATCTTCCCAACCCAGTCTGCATTGCAGACAGATTCTTTACCATCTGAGCCACCAGGGAATCAAGTGGGGTGCTATCCCCTTTCAGATAGTCCCTTACTGCAGGGATTGGCTTGTAAGAAGAAAACAGAGGTCCTGAAATGTGTGTGGGAACAGGTTGCTTCATTACTGAGCTGGGAAGAGTTCCTGGTGTCTGATGGGGGAGTGACCAGAAATCCAAGTTTTTCCTGCCTAGGAGTAACAGATTCTTCAGTTTGCTACAGTGCACTCCAGTGCAACCTTCCTTCCAAAGTTCAGGCCAGTGAAGTGAGAGTTTGACATTCTAGAATATTTTCATAGGTTAACTTAGTCCTTACCATATAGTAAATTGTTTTAAGTGTTTATGTGAAAACAGCTTTGTCCTTGTCATTACTACCACTTAAATGCCTCTGTCTTATCTCTTAGATATCTCTAAGATAAGAGGAGTGAACTAGCCTACAGTTAACTAGCTAACTGTTCTTAAGACACAGTGCCTTACCTTGAATATTAAGAGATAACTTGATTTTTTTTCCCTACAACAGAGAAAAATGATTTTTTTTGACATGAAGATTTATTTTGGAAAGTGAGTTTTAAAATACCGACTTAAGGAATGGATTCATGTATACTTAATGTTAGAAATCTAATTTAGTATTTGAAAGCAGCTAAGAACACCCAAGGGATAATAAGGAATCATTATATTTAGTTAACATTAGAGATATATTAATACTTTAGAGGCATTTTAACTTCAAAATATTAATTATGTGGTGGTTAATTGGTTCATTAGTTCTATTTTGGATTACCATACAGTTTTGAAGGAAAAGGACAAGTTACTTTTCTAAGCCTCAGTATCCCTTATGTATTTATACAAAATGTAGGCAATAATTCTCTTCCCACCTCACAAGCTACTACTGTGAAGCCCAAATAGTATGAATGAAGAAATGCTATGCAATTGATAAATTGCTGTATAGGAGGAAACGTTGCAATGCCAGTTTCATGTCTGCCAGGTCTTAGTTATTGGCAATAAATAATACCCTGATGTCTTTGTTTTTGCTACAGAGGAATATTTTCTCTTCATGTTTTTAAAGAGTGTTGCATCTCGTAAAGCAAAAAGATGTAGAAAGCAGGTCTATAATGCGTCCCAAAGCTAAATGAAAGGAGACTGTATTTAGCCTTGTATTTTCTGTTTGAATTATTTGATAGCCCAATAATAAAACATAGATACATAATTATGAACTTCATTAAAAATTATATTTTCTATGTACATATCTTTCAAGGTTGCCGTGCAACTTGGAGATAATTCTAACAAAGTCCTGGAATACTATGAAAAGAAAAGATTGTCTCATGAATAGCATCAAGATTTCCTCACTGCCTTAATATTTTTAAATAGCATAAATCTGAAAACATGTTTTTCATTCAGGAGTAAAGGTTATGGAACTGTTTAGGGAAATTGAACATACATGGGTTTTTATTTTGGCTAAATATTTGTTTCAAGACATACTTAGAAAAATCTCAATTTTAAGCAACAGGATTAGAGTATGTGTCCCAGTTATCAAAACTGTTAATTTTGGAGTTATTCTTTATTTTCCTAAATACACTTATTCCCTTTATCTTTTTGTTTTATATTTGACAAGTATAAATATTAAAGACAAAAAGAGATTTGCCCACGTTAAAGACAAAATGAAGTATTCAAATATACAGAAAAATGCGCATATACTAAACACCTGTGCACATTTACTCTCACTGCCTAATACTTTCCATACTTTGTGTAATTTTAATATCTGACTTAAAACATGGATTGAACTGACATCATTTTTGTGCTCTTCCTTATCTTAACCCCTGTATACCCCTTCTACAGGTAATCATTACCTTGAATTTAATGTTTTAAACTCAGTGGTTGTTTTTCAAAGGGAATTTGTTCTGTAGTTTAATGGCTTTAAAAAAGATACTGCAAAATTTATGTTTAAATGTTTAAATGTGTTTGTTCAACACACTTTATAAGTTTTTTAAGATTAGGATGTCTGAACATTAATGGCTGCTTACCAGATCTCATGACATTTAACCAGTTTTAAGGTTTTTAAATCAATTCCTTTTCAGTAAATATTACGTTTTTTGAGTCTCAAAAGTTTCTTCTAAGGCAAAGTTGTGAAAAGTAAACAAGAAATGTTTATGTGTGAGATCCTCAAATATGGACATACCCTTTCTAGCTATAGATTATAGCCGCCCTTGGTGCAACTTAATGCCTTTCTCTGATTTCAATGGAGCAGAAAGAGTATTCCCCTTAATGGGTGTTGGTGCTTAGAAAACAGTAAGAAACCTCCATCATTCAGCTTCAGTTACCAACTTAATCTTTCTTGTTTTTTTTTCTGTCCACTTGCCGCCCATATTAACACAAATTCCAGACATATTTGGAGAAGGAAATTGCAGCCCACTCCAGTATCCTTGCCTGGAAAATCTCATGGCCAGAGGAGCCTGGTGGGCTGCAGTCCATGGGGTCTCAAAGAGTCGGGCACGACTGAGCAGCTAACACTAACTGACATACTAACATCATCAGACTTCCTGGGATATTTTCCATGTCATGTTTTACTCCTGCTCATAGTTGCAATTGTGTAAGAAAAGTGGGGCTAGCCAAGCTTGTCAGCATTACAGTTTCTTCAGATCTTAGAACTTTGCTACTCAAAATGTTGTCCCCGTACCAAGGGCAATTAGTATCACCTGGGAACTTTTAGAAACTCAGACTCTAACCTTGCCTGTGACTTACTGAATCTTCATTTTTACAAGATTGGCAGGTGTGACCCATCTGGACATTAAAGTTCTATGCTAGTAGAACATTCTTTTCAGTTCAGTGAAAACCAGCTATTTTCCTTCTTGTAAAAAATGTTACCAATAAAATGTAACAAGTTATTTGAAAAATCTGTATTGTTAATAACACTAAGGAATAACTGTAGAGCTGAAAAGGACCCTAGGTATATGGTTTTAACCTGTAGTTGAGGTAGGTCAAATGAAGAGTTTAGAAACACACTTGTATTGGCTTATCTTTAAATTAGAATACAGGTCCCTGGGTTTCCAGTTCAGTCCTATAATGTGTTATATTAATTAAAGCAAATAGAGACCTGCTGTTATTCATAAATTTTACTGGAATTCAGTGTGCAAGTTAATAGGTAACTAGCTAATAACAGTAATCAGTGAATTTTTTATTTAATAATAAATACCAAGTTCATGAAAGATCTTCCACATGAATTGATTTTGTTGAATGACTTGAAATTAACACTCTTAAGCCTTGTCTGTATTACATGATGCTTGTGTATGTGTGTGCTCGCTCAGTCATGTCTGACTCTGTGTGACCCCATGGACTGCAGCCTGCCAGGCTTCTCTGTCCATGGGATTTCCCAGGGAAAAATACTGGAGCAGGTTGCCATTTCCTTCTCCAGGGGATCTTCCTGACCCAGGGATCCAACCTGAGTCCTCTTATCTTCTGCATGGGCTGGCGGATTCTTTACCACTTAGCCATGTGGAAAGTCCCTATTACCTCATGGTATAATAAAATGACCCTTGAGTCTTGGTAAAGGAACAGCTTGCCTATTCACTGGGCTTCCCTGGATTCATTGAGTGCTGCTTCATTCTTTTCCCCACTCCAATGAATAGCACAGTTCTGTAGTTGAAATAACTTAAGCTTTATTGAGTGATGCTGCTGATATACTCTTGAGTTAGAGCTGTGGTACATAGATTAAGCTGTGCCATACTATGCCTTCAGGGGCTATTACCCACACCCTTAGTATAGTTTTTCGTGTTCTTGTGACTAAGTTTCCTCTATTGTCTTGCTGAGTATTTCCTGCTTAACCACTCCCATTGCTCTCTAAACCTTGCTACCACTTTAGCTATCACTTACCTTTATCTTTCTGTCACCTTTCATCTGTCTCTTCTTTGCAGCTAATTTCTTGCTCCTGTGACTTACATTTTTATAATCATAACCAATTAGATAGTCTTTTCAACTGGTTAATGAACTGATAAATGATAGTGCATTGTATGTAATACTCAGATGTTCTGTTTTTGTCTAGTTCAGCTTAAAACCTTTCCTTTTTAAAATTTTGTTTTAACTTATGGTATTGTAACAATTCCAGGTGTTAGAAACCACCAATGTATCCGGAAATCTGAAGTATTAATGTATTTATCACTAGTGTGTTCAGTGCTAGTGGAGGAGCATTTTTCAAAGAATTGGGGTTAAAGAGCTCTCTAAGGATACTTGTAAAGTTGTTGTCTCTTGTCTAAGTTTGGAGTTTTAGAATTATAAATGGATTAAATTATAAATATTTTTCTTCTGGGAAAAGCACAGGCATTGACATTAGAGTAAACTATTCAAAGACCTTTTTCTGCTACCCAGTAGTTATGAGACCTTTTAAAGCCTTGATTTTCTCATCTGTAAAATAGAGATAATATCTACCTCATATAGAAAGATCCCCTGGAAAAGGAAACGGCAACCCACTGCAGTATTCTTATCTGGGAAATGCCATGGGCAGTAAAACCTGGCAGACTACAGTCCATGGAGTTTCAAAGGAATCACATTTAAGAAGATAATGCCCAATAGTTTACTTTATAATTTTTGTTAATCATACTCTCTTGAGCATTAGTTTCAAATTTTGGCATGGTATTTATCTTTCTTGAAATAATCGCAGCATTAATTTCAACCAGTCATGAATACTAAAAATATTACACTCTATGTAGCAATGGTATATTTATTGCTGAATCAATACACAGATTAACAGCACTGGCAATAAAACATGGCAAGTGTTAAAATATTTTCAAAATAGTATTATTTTTAGTTTTAAACAATAATTCATGCAAGCACTTTTTAAAGTATCAACTGCTGTAGAAACACAGCTTTGGGAATATCTAATAATTTTAAAAATCACCTTTTGAATCAATTTTAGGGTGAGATGATTGTAATATTTTTCTGAACAAATGGAGGTTTTTTTTTACCTCAAAATCCATGGCTGTCTCCTGTCCACCACAATGATATAGATTCTTTATTGTTAGTTTTTTCCTTTTCTATTTTTGTTAGGTAGTAATTGAGTTTAATTATTTGTCCACATTTATAAAATTATAGGAGAGCACCTGAAGAAGTAGAAGTAATAATCAGTTTTAAAAGATTGTCAGTATAAAACATCCAGTATTATGCTTTCAAATGAATCACTAACTTCTAAACCTAAATTTCTAACCAGAAACATAAACCATACTGACCTGTTAACATCTGCTTGAACAAATACTATTAATACTACATGCTAACTAGATGCTGTGAATAAGCATGAAACACAGTTCCTTCTTATCAAGGGGCTTTCAGTCGTGTGAAATAATAGCAGTTGTGTAGCTGAATAAGTTTTATGGAGAAATTACTGGATGCCATTGGCTTCCCAGGTGGCTCTGTAGTAAAGAATCTGACAGCCACTGCAGGAGACCTCGGTTCGATCCCCTGGGTAGGGAAGATCCCCTGAGAGATGGCAACCTACTCCAGTATTCTTGCCTGGGATATCCTGGACAGAGGAGCCTGGTGGGCTACAATTTATAGGATTGCAAAGGAGTTTGATGCAACTTAACAATTAAACAACAATAGGGTGCTATTAGAATATATTCAACCTTTATCTGTTTGGATTCCTGGAGGTATATTTGAAACTTGAACAACTTGGGGGTCAGGTGCTAAGTTTTATGGTCCTTCCTCTGTACCCTTGGTTCCGCATGTGGGGATTCCACTGAATCTTTCTACGATATGTATTTATTGAAAAAAGCCCATGTTTTAAGTGGACCCGTGTAGGCCAAACCTGTGTTGTCCAAGGGTAAACTAGTTACAGTTGAGAGCTGGGTTAGAGGGAGGGGTGAGGAAGGGAAGTGTTGAAGAATGAATTGATTGTTTAAAAAAAAAAAAAAGTACTTAGTCAAGATTATGGCACCCTGGAGAAACTAAAAGTTCAACATTGCTAGGTCATATAGAGATGACACAAGGAAGCAGTAGAGAAATGTATTTTGGTATGAAAAGTTCGAATTATGGGCCAGGCTAAAGCATTTGGACTCAAAATCAGTGTTTTCAAACAATTATGAGTAAAATGGATTTAAGAGAAGGGTCTGAGTTGGAGTGACAAAACTGATCAGTTTACCCTGCTTATTAAAATATCTCTTGAATGTAAAGCTCTTTGTTCCTAACTGTAAAAAATCAAACAAGTATTAAATTTATTTAAACCTGTCCTTACAAGAAACTCAAGTAAAACTTGATTTTAAATTCTTTAACAAATATAAAATTAATGCTTCTAAAAATACCATTGGGTGTCATTAAAAGGAAGACTCTTATTCTAAGGCTGCATTATCCTCTGATGATTAAAATGCCATGGCCATACTATTCTAATTATAAAGGACTAGAGAAATTCGTGAAACAAACATGATACATGATTTTGGGTTGTCTTTTTATATGGTAGTTTAAGAATATTTTCCCACTAAAACATAGACATACGAGAAGAATGGGAAACAATGCATGTAAATTACAACAAAAGATAAATCTCAGACCCATGTTAGTCACTGTACTTTTAGGACCATTTTAGACTGCCTCAGGTTCCCCTAGAAATATTGGTTCACCCTCCTAAGCTGTTCATGGTGCTGTTTTGGCTTGAGAATTCTACAATAGAATCCCTGTTTTTACATAACACAGAAATTTTAAGTCTGGAATAATCAGTTTTGTTGAGTCAAAAGGATTAATGTAATGGAGCAAAGACCCCCTCCATTAAGATGTTTTATCCTTTAAATAAATAGTTTCAAGTCCCACCATAAGTTTAAATATTACTTGCCAAATATATCGACCATACTTTAAGTTTGATTCAAGCAGAATTACACATGCAATACATTACACATGCAATCCAAGTATTCTTGAATTTAAACAACCACACTCAAAACCAGCTTGACTGAAAATTCAAAATAGTTTTTTTCATCTGAGATTCTAAATTTGCTCTTTACCTCAGCTTACCAGTCTGTACACAAAAGCCAGATATAGTTGAGTTTAATGAGAATTCCTGACACTTGAAGTCAAATAAGATGTCTTTGGGAATATTGAGTTTTTATAATAAATAGAATTGCCAACAATATTTGTGGGCATTTGCTTTCTGTCTGATCACTAAATCACTAGAACTCTAGAAGTTCCTTACCAATATATTGTCCCCCTCTATATTTTCTTTCTGTGTTGTTCTTGTCTTTGTTTTAAGGTCAAATCCCACTTCAAAAATTCTAAAGGCTGTCAATTTTTTTTGACATTTATTTGAATTGTCACTAAACAAGTTTTAATTAGTTTAATAGTGTTTGGCCTAAGGAGATCAAAGGACTCGTTCATCTATATTTAATATATTTACTTCATAAATTCCATACCATCTTGGTCTAACTCATGGTGTAATAAATGCAAAATAATTGGCAAAATTAATCCACGTTTTGTTTTCATCTGCCGTCTATTTTTACTGAATTCTTAATCTGAACATGTATACACAAGTACTAGTATACCAGAAAAACAGTTTTTTTCTGTTATGGAAGGAGAGCTTAAGTATGTGGTTCTTTGTAGGTTTGTTGAAGCAAGAGATAGGAGACAATTCAGATGATACAACAAGGCACAGAAAGCAACAGTCATATAATATTTTAATAGGATTTTTGAAAAAACATGAGGTTAGATGCATCCTTTTCTTTGTATTTATACTCAACACCATTGTTGAATATAGAGGTCTGGAGTCACGGTGTACCCTTTTCTTTCCCTGTCTGAGTGGGGGCAAAGTATTAGTGTTCTCTAAGAACCTAAATTTATAGTTTTATTTGCTATGATAAAGACATGATCAAAATCAATCATGGACCTAATCTAGCTTTGTTAGATTTGTAGTGCTTGAAGGGGACACATTCCTTTAGTTTGTCTATACAAGCAGTACTAAAAGCCAACTACCCATGCCCTTCAGTCAAAGGAAGATAAAAAAAAGATCTTTTTTATTCTTGGTCCTGGTTGCGTCTATATACCTTTTATCCCTGACAATTTTACATATGTAACATTTCTTCTGTCCTTTTGATGTAAATCTTGTACATTTTTATCATAAGATCTTTTTAGTGCATTTTTGCACAGGAGAGCCAGAACTTTCTGCTGTATTCATTTTTCTATAGGAAGGATGATCATGAAAACATCTTGTCTCCTTTTTCATATGGTTGGGGTGGGGTGGTGGTGTGTGGGTTTAATAAAGCTTCAGGAAATGATACACATTGGAGAAGGGACAACAGGAGACAAATCTGATGTCGGGTGAGTCTGGATTTACAGTTGTGGCCCTGTATTATGTATTATAATAGCTAGAACTTGAAGAGCATTTGATAGTAACACAATGCTGAATCTTGTATACAGTTACATATTTAATTCCTGTGGCAACAGAGTGTGTGCAGACTCAGTCACTTGTGTACAACTCTTTATGACCTTATGGACCACAGCCTGCCAGGCTCCTCTGTCCTTGGGATTCTCCAGGCAAGAATACTGGAGTAGGTTGCCATACCCTCCTCCAGGGGATCTTCGTGACCCAGGGATCAGACCATATCTTTTAAGTCTCCTGAATTGGTAGGTGGGTTGTTTAGCACTACCCGGGAAGCCTAGCAACAGTGTGAGGCACACATTATTTCCAAACTAGAAAACGAGACTCAGGAGGTGTTAACTACCAAAGTTGCATGGTACACAGCAAAGCATGAGCCCATGTTTTAAAAATCTTTCTACTGTCATTTCAGCCCACAGACCTTTAGAGAGAACATTTTATCAGACACCTCCATAAATAGGCATAGTTTTCTTTTGACTCGAATCTTCTTTATCCTGTCTTCCTGCCTACCCCAGCCTCTAGGGTTTAGAGCCCAGTGATGAGACAAACATAAAATTAGCCACACATTCTGGTGGGGGTGTGTTATCAGACACCTGGTGAGGGTATTTTTTGCTATTGAGTCTTTAAGTTGGGCATTTCTGTTTTTATTGACATTAATGCACTGAGACCTCAGTCTACTCTTGAGTTTCTCGGTACAATGGCTTCCATTTCCACCAGGGACCTACTCTTGCCCTGGCTTCAATATCCACAGATCAGACCTCCCAGGGCATCAGCCTATAATTGGTAACTGGCTCCATTCAACTTGGCAACACTCCCCTGGACTTTAGCACATTAATAATAGCTTATAACTAAGAGCTGGTATGTGCAAGCTCTACATGAAGTAATCTATGTAATTTCCAAAGTCATAGAGTCTCTAACTTAGGAGATCTCTCTAGAATTTGGACTCAACCTGATGCACCTATACTTTTTTGTAACATTCGAGTCAGCCAGCTTCATTTCTTGATTGCTGTCCAAAATGTAATTTCCTCAAATCATTTATCATCTGCCATATAGTCATCCTCATAATTTTCTGTGCTTTCTCTTTTCTGAACCAACTTCCAACTGCTAATCTTTCTCCTTGCTCTTTTTACCAGGATGGTGGCGTGTTACCACTCCATGATAAACACAGTCCTTAATATGTTCATATAACACCTTTCCACTACCTTAACTTAAACCTAATGCTTCTCATTTTATGTATATCCCACTGGAGTAGAAAGTAGGGCATACTTGTATTTTTTTTCTTCTCGGCTACTGCTTCTCTCCACCTCCTTTTAAGTTAAACATTCCTTCTCCAGTGAAACGTTTGCATCTGACCCCACCTTCCTTTGTCCATTTTCATCCCTACAACATAGCAACCTCCTATTCACTCCTTCACATTGATTGAAGATTTGCACCTGGCTTTTTGTCTTACCACCCAATTGCTAACAAGTGCCTTGACTAATTGCCTACCCTTGTTTGTTACTTGAGGAATACATTCTCTTTACAATTTCATGTTATCCTAAACTCCTATACCTTCACAATATTTCAGTAATCCATACCCATGGCAACATATGCTCTTTCTTTTACCTCTGAAAATTTGAACTTCAACAAACATCATGGGGATTTTTTGTCACTTTTTTTTCTTCTGTTTCCCCAGTGCTTAAGAGTGTTTGGCACATAGCAAGTGCTTAATGAATAGAGGTTCTAAAAGAAGAGAAGCTAAAGGTAAAGGAGAAAAGGAAAGATATACTCATTTGAATGCAGAGCTCCAAAGAATAACAAAGAGATAAGAAAGCCTTCATTAGTGATCAAAGAAATACAGGAAAACAATAGAATGGGAAAGACTAGAGATCTCTTCAAGAAAATTAGAGATACCAAGGGAACATTTCATGCAAAGATGGGCACAATAAAGGACACAAATGGTAGGGATCTAAAAGAAGCAGAAGATATAGAGAAGAGGTGGCAAGAATACACAGAAAAACTATACAAAAAAGATCAGCATGACCCAGATAACCACAATGGTGTGGTCACTCACCTAGAGCCAGACATCCTGGAATGTGAAGTCAAGTGGGCCTTAGGAAGCCTCACCACGAACAAAGCTAGTGGAGATGATGGAATTCCAGCCGAGCTATATATACAAATCCTAAAAGATGAGGCTGTTGAAGTGCTGCACTCAACAGCCAGCAAATTTGGAAAACTCAGCAGTGGCCACAGGTCTGGAAAAGGTCAGTTTTCATTCCAACCCCAAAGAAAGGCAATGCCAAAGAATGTTCAAACTACTGTACAATTGCACTCATTTCACATGCAAGCAAAGTAATGTTCAAAATTCTCCAGGCTAGGCCTCAACAGTACCTGAACTGAGAACTTCCAGATGTTCAAGCTGGATTTAGAAAAGGCAGAGGAACCAGAGATTAAATTGCCAACATCCGTTGGGTCATACAAAAAGCAAGAGAATTCCAGAAAAACATCTGCTTTATTGACTACGCCAAAGCCTTTGACTGTGTGGATCACGGCAAACTATGGAAAATTCTTAGATGGGAATACTAGACCATCTTACCTCCTCCTGAGAAATCTGTATGCAGGTCGAGAAGCAACAGTTAGAACTGGACATGGAACAACAGACTGGTTCCAGATTGGGAAAGGACTATGTCAAGGGTGTATCCTGTCACCCTGCTTATTTAATTTATATGTAGAGTACATCATGAGAAACGCTGGACTGGATGAAGCACAAGCTGGAATCAAGAATGCAGGGAGAAATATCAAAAACCTCAGATACGCAGATGACACCACCCTATGGCGGAAAGCAAAGAGCCTCTTGGTGAAAGTGAAAGAAGAGAGTGAAAAAGCCGGCTTAAAACTCAACATTCAAAAAACTAAGATCATGGTATCTGGTCCCATCACTTCATGGCAAGTAGATGTGGAAACAGTGACAGACTTTATTTTCTTGGGCTCTAAAATCACTGCAGATGTGACGGCAGTTAAAAGACGCTTGTTCCTTGGAAGAAAAGCTATGACCAACCAAGACAGCATATTAAAAAGCAGAGACGTTACTTTGCTTACAAAGGTCCAACTAGTCAAAGCTATGGTTTTTCCAGTAGTCATGTATGGATGTGAGAGTTGGACCATAAAGAAAGCTGAATGGTGAAGAACTGATGCCTTGAAAACTGAGGTGTTGAAGAATACTCTTGAGAGTCCCTTGGCCTGCAAGGAGACCAAACCAGTCAATCCTAAAGGAAACCAGTCCTGAATATTCATTGGAAGGGCTGATGATGAAGCTGAAGCTCTGATGCTTTGGGCACCTGCTGTGAAGAACTGACTCACTGGAAAAGACCCTATGATGGGAAAGATTGAAGACAGGAGGAGAAGGGGACAACAGAGGATGACATGGTTGGATGGAATCACCAACTCGATGGACATGAGTTTGAGCAAGCTCTGGGAATTGGTGATAGACAGGGAAGGAAGCCTGGCTTGCTGCTGTCCATGGTGTCGCAAAGAGTCAGATACAACTGGGCGAGGGAACAGAATTAAAGTGCTTAATGAAGATGTAGTCATTCCACAAATTACTACTTTCAATTTTTCAATCTCAGTTTATGTGTTTTCCTGAAAACAGAGCCTATGTTCCTAGATTCTTACCAGTTCTTACATAGTCTGGAACTAAGAACTGTCATCTGAACCACTCACTCAAATTCACCTCCCTTATACCTGTCTACTTATGCCATATCTGATCAGCAAATTCCAACTCAGATCAGTATTTTTTTTTGCTATAATTACTAAGTACAGTTGAACAAAATCTTAATACATCCTCACAGATAGCTCAGCTCATCTAAGTGCTTTATAACATCTTAAAATTATTTTAAGGATCAAAGTCAATTCCCTTTTTGTATTACCCTTAGCATATATATACATATTTCCAACTTTACCACTAGCAATAGTACTTAGGGATCAATGTACATAACATTGCTTTTTGTGCATGTTTGTCCTTCTGCCTATAATATTCTTACATCTCTTTCCTGGCCTGCTGTTTTTTACTTATTCTTGAGACTGAACTGTGTTACTGGATTCCTTCCCTGATTTCTCAGCCTAGACTTGGTAAATTGTCTCCTAACAAACTGTTAATCTGATTCACTGCACTTGCCAAATCTGTTCAATTCAAGCAAAAATTGCAAATAGGGCCCACAGTCTAGCAAAGAAAACATAGACCAACCATACTGCCATGTTTCTAATAGAGATGTATCTATAACTGAGCTGTCAGAGCATGTGGGAAGGATAAACTAATGCTACAAAGGAAGTGACATTTGACTAGAGTACTAAAAGTAAGTAAGCATTTGCCAGAGGGAAAAATGGGATAAGGAAGGCATCTTAATGCAATAAAAGATATATTTGCAGAGGCACAGAGTAGTGGGAAAGACTTTCCATTATTTTCCACTCATATGAATAGTTCAGTATTAATAGAATATAGTATGGGAGTGGGAGAGATAAGACTAGAAAAGGTAAGTCTTGTCTGTCATGCTGAGGTGTTTAGTCTTCTTTATAGATAGAAATTGTGAGTATTTAAATAAGGACTCTATATGATCAGATTTATATTAGATAACTAGTAAGAAAGATGAGGATGGATTGCACAAAGAGACCCTGGAATAATTCTTGGAAACAGTGCAAGCCAAAAATAATGATATGAACTCAGGCAATAGAAAAGAAGAGAATTTAATGACTTTTTCAGAGACAGACTGGGGAACTAATTCAATGACAGGATGTGAAGGAAAAGGAAGAATTAATTACCAGAAGGTTACACTATTATTTCAATTCTTTTAATTTTTATTTTTTGATTGGTGGAAAATTGCTTTAAAATGTTGTATTGGTTTCTGCCGTACAACAATGTGAATCAGTCATGATTATGTGTATGTATCAGTTCAGTTGCTCAGTCGTGTCCGACTCTTTGTGACCCCATGAACTGCAGCACACCAGGCCTCCCTGTCCACCACCAACTCCCGGAGTCTACCCAAACCCATGTCCATCGAGTCGGCGATGCTATCCAGCCATGTCATCCTCTGTCATCCCCTTCTCCTCCTGCCCCCAATGCTTCCCAGCATCAGGGTCTTTTCCAATGAGTCAACTCTTCGCATGAGGTGGCCAAAGTATTGGAGTTTCAGCTTCAACATATACATACATATATATATATATATATACACATACATATGTACATACATATGTGTGTGTGTATATATATATATATATACTCCCTCGTGAGCTTCCCTCCCCTCCCTGCTGTTTTTTAATTATTCCCATCCCACCCCTCTAGGTCATCACAGAGCACCAGGCTGGGCTCCCTGTGTTAAATAGCAACTTTCCACTAACTATTTTGCACAGGATTGAGTATTTATGTTAATGTTACTTCCTCAGTTCATCGCATCCTCACCTTCCCTCACTGCGTCCACAAGTCCATTCATTCTCTATTAGGTTCATTGGTACTATTTTTCTAGATTCCATATATATGCATTAATAATTAATATATAATACTTGTCTTTCTCTTTCTGATTTACTCTGTATCTAGGTTCATCCACCTCACTACAACCAACTCATCCATTTCTTTTACAGCTGTGTAATATTCTATTGTATAAATGTACCACATCTTCTTTATCCAAAATTCATCTGTTGAAGGACATCTAGGTTGCTTCCATGTCCTGGTTATTGTAAATATTGCTGCAATAAACACTGGGGTATGTGTCTTTTAGAATTGTGGTTTTCTCAGTATATACACCCAGTAGTGGGATTTCTGGGTCATATGGTAGCTTTATTCCTAGTTTTTAAAGGAATCTCCATACTGGTTTTCATAATGGCTCTATCAGTTTACATTCTCACCAACAGTTCAGGAGGGTTCCCTTTTCTCCACATCGTCTCCAGCATTTATTGTTTGTAGATTTTTTGATGATGGCCATTCTGACTGATGTGAAGTTATACCTCATTGTAGTTTTGATTTGCATTTCTCTGATAATTAGAGATGTTGAGCATCTTTTCATGTGTTTATTGGCCATCTGTACGTCTTTGGAGAAATGTCTGTTTAGGTCTTCTGCCCGTTTTTTGATTGGGCTGTTTGTTTTTCTGTTATTGACCTGTATGAACTTCTTAAGGTAGGGGGAAAAAAGTAGCTCTTGCAATTTAGTTTTAGAACAGCAGTTTAAACGACTGTCAGAGCACTTGATCAGGTTGTAAGAGAGGCAGGAGTGGAGATAATATCCAGGGAGTGTTTTGGCCATAACATAGAGATCATAGTTTAAGCAGTAGGAGTGGGTCAGATCATCTATAGAGAGTGGGTAGAGATGCCTGTGATGCAGGAGACCAAGTTCTACCCATGGGTTGGGAAGATCCCATGGAGGAGAAAATGGCAACCCATTCCAGTGTTCTTGCCTGGGAAATCCCATGGACAGAGCAGCCTGGCAGGCTACAGACTTGGGGTCACCAGAGTCAGGCTCAACTAAGTGACTAAACTACCACCAAAAATTATTTTTATCTATTTCGTATTCTCTCAGTCCTCTTTGCCCAAATAAATTGTGTGCTCTTTGATGACTAGGATTGATTCAAATTTCAGATACTTCTAAGAACCCAGCACAAGAAAATGATACTTTCCAAGAGGAACGAGTATTTGCTAAAGAACTTTTCCCCCCTCTTTGCTTTTTTATCTCTAAAGCATTTAGGTTTGCTTATGTTCTCTGTTCAATTCAGCACAGAGAGTAATTTGGAAAGTAACTTATGGTGAGGAATATAATATTACAAAATAGCACTATAGGGAAAAATTCGAATGTTCTGTGGTACTTACCATATCTCCAGACACACTTTCACTTTAGAGACTTTACAAGAATATATAAAAGTTATTATTTTTTTGAAAAGTAGTGCTAATGATGTATTGTTACTTCTATTGTTCTCCTTTGAAGTTTAAACATATGCTGATCAGAAAGGATATAACATACAAATAGGCCTATGCACTGTATCAGTCAGTCAGTTCAGTCACTCAGTAGTATCTGACTCTTTGCGACTCCATGGATTGCAGCACTCAAGGCTTTCCTATCCATCACTAACTCCTGGAGCTTGCTCAAACCCATGTCCATTGAGTTGGTGATTCCATCCAACCATGTCATCCTCTGTTGTCCCCTTCTCCTCCTGTCTTCAATCTTTCCCATCATAGGGTCTTTTCCAGTGAGTCAGTTCTTCACAGCAGGTGCCCAAAGCATCAGAGCTTCAGCTTCATCATCAGCCCTTCCAATGAATATTCAGGACTGGTTTCCTTTAGGATTGACTGGTTTGGTCTCCTTGCAGGCCAAGGGACTCTCAAGAGTATTCTTCAACACCTCAGTTTTCAAGGCATCAGTTCTTCACCATTCAGCTTTCTTTATGGTCCAACTCTCACATCCATACATGACTACTGGAAAAACCATAGCTTTGACTAGTTGGACCTTTGTAAGCAAAGTAACGTCTCTGCTTTTTAATATGCTGTCTTGGTTGGTCATAGCTTTTCTTCCAAGGAACAAGCATCTTTTAACTGCCGTCACCATCTGCAGTGATTTTAGAGCCCAAGAAAATAAAGTCTGTCACTGTTTCCACATCTACTTGCCATGAAGTGATGGGACCAGATACCATGATCTTAGTTTTTTGAATGTTGAGTTTTAAGCCGGCTTTTTCACTCTCTTCTTTCACTTTCACCAAGAGGCTCTTTGCTTTCCGCCATAGGGTGGTGTCATCTGCGTATCTGAGGTTTTTGATATTTCTCCCTGCATTCTTGATTCCAGCTTGTGCTTCATCCAGTCCAGCGTTTCTCATGATGTACTCTACATATAAATTAAATAAGCAGGGTGACAGGATACACCCTTGACATAGTCCTTTCCCAATCTGGAACCAGTCTGTTGTTCCATGTCCAGTTCTAACTGTTGCTTCTCGACCTGCATACAGATTTCTCAGGAGGAGGTAAGATGGTCTAGTATTCCCATCTAAGAATTTTCCATAGTTTGCCGTGATCCACACAGTCAAAGGCTTTGGCGTAGTCAATAAAGCAGATGTTTTTCTGGAATTCTCTTGCTTTTTGTATGACCCAACGGATGTTGGCAATTTAATCTCTGGTTCCTCTGCCTTTTCTAAATCCAGCTTGAACATCTGGAAGTTCTCAGTTCAGGTACTGTTGAGGCCTAGCCTGGAGAATTTTGAACATTACTTTGCTTGCATGTGAAATGAGTGCAATTGTACAGTAGTTTGAACATTCTTTGCCATTGCCTTTCTTTGGGGTTGGAATGAAAACTGACCTTTTCCAGACCTGTGGCCACTGCTGAGTTTTCCAAATTTGCTGGCTGTTGAGTGCAGCACTTCAACAGCCTCATCTTTTAGGATTTGTATATATAGCTCGGCTGGAATTCCATCATCTCCACTAGCTTTGTTCGTGGTGAGGCTTCCTAAGGCCCACTTGACTTCACATTCCAGGATGTCTGGCTCTAGGTGAGTGATCACACCATTGTGGTTATCTGGGTCATGCTGATCTTTTTTGTATAGTTTTTCTGTGTATTCTTGCCACCTCTTCTCTATATCTTCTGCTTCTTTTAGATCCCTACCATTTGTGTCCTTTATTGTGCCCATCTTTGCATGAAATGTTCCCTTGGTATCTCTAATTTTCTTGAAGAGATCTCTAGTCTTTCCCATTCTATTGTTTTCCTGTATTTCTTTGATCACTAATGAAGGCTTTCTTATCTCTTTGTTATTCTTTGGAGCTCTGCATTCAAATGAGTATATCTTTCCTTTTCTCCTTTACCTTTAGCTTCTCTTCTTTTAGAACCTCTATTCATTAAGCACTTGCTATGTGCCAAACACATAGATCCCTATCATTTGTGTCCTTTATTTTGCCCATCTTTGCATCAAATATTCCCTTGGTATCTCTAATTTTCTTGAAGAGATCTCTAGTCTTTCCCATTCTACTGTTTTTTTCTAATCAATGCAAAGGAATTGCAGAAAACAATAGAATGGGAAAGACTAGAGATCTCTTCAAGAAAAACCGATATACCAAGGGAATATTTTATAGAAAGATGAGTACAATAAAGGGCAGAACGGCTTTCTCAGTGACCATTGTACTGTATAGTTTTTCACCAAACATATGAAAAAGGGCTTAAGATATCAATTATTATTCTTAATGATATAAATTAGTTATAAATATACTATCATAGAAGAGTTACACAATTCTCCATTTACATATACACTGTATGTAAATAGGCTGAATCTATATTTGTTGGTGTTTGTTCAGATTTTATTCCATTAAATTTGGTTTTTTTCTTTTAAATTTTCATCTATCTGGTTTAACGTGTTTTTTTTTTTTTTTTTGCCCTCTCCCTCTTTATTCCATCCCTTATTCCCCCACCTTCCTTGTTGCATTAGATTCTCAGAGCTAAATAAGCAATTTTCTAAGATGTCCTTGTCAGGTGACATTATGGAAATTATTTGAATATCATTGCTAAGCCAGGTGAGCCATTTAAAAATGTAAATAATTTGCAATACCATGAATCTAGCTGATGAAGAGCAACCTTAATGCTGATTGATTTATTAGAATCTTTTCCTGATTAGTAATTGCTTCTAAATCTCTTTTCTATGGTTCAGTTTATCATTTTTGTGCCAGATCTTAATATAAATCTGTATAGCTATCAAGTCTGTAATAAACACTTCACATCATTAGTTATTCTATACTTTTCAAGCAAGTAATAGGTGGCCAATAACTACATTTCTTACAGCTATTGATACTTAACAGTTTAAGTTGATATTATTAATGATCTGATTTATAAAATATTTCAAAACTTTACATTGGTCCTACTCAATGCTATATTTTCAAATATACAATATCGCACCAAAACAAGACTGCCAGGTTTTTAACCATTCTTTAAAAGTATTTTAAAGGTAAAGCTATAGTCATGACCTTGAGGCATTTCAAACTTGAGCTGTGTTTGAAATTCACAATCATGATTATAATTTCAAGAAGCACTGTCTTAGAGTTGTCTTATTGCTGTAATGAAACTGCTAGAAATTTCATTTATTCTGAAGTTAAATCTCAGGAAACCTATTTTATCATAGGAAATAAGCCAGTGCAAAAATACTGCCTTGACTCTGGGGTTCAAATTTATTCATGTAACTCTTGAGGAATGCCTATCAGTCAATCACAGAAATTTTATTGCATATTATATTTATTTTTTAATATAAATTTCAATTTAGCATTCTCTGAGGATAAGTACTCTGTGTATTTTTACTTTCATCGCATGTGTATCTTCATTTATTTAACTATAGATACATAAGGAAGCTTACCATATCCTACATATAACAGATTTTAGATGGGTAGTGATAGGAAAAGAATTTGAATACAATACCTATTAATTCAAAAATATGATTATGGCTGATTTTTTAGCCATCTATTTAACAGAGTTACTGTGTGCTATATAAGAATGTTTTCCACTTTGAAATTAACTTGACTGTGAAGTTATTTTGGCTGCTGTGATTTTCATAAAAACAATGATTTACTGATGCAAATCTAATAGTTGATATATCCATGAAAAAGTTAGGACAAATAATTTACTAAAAAAAAGAACAAATATGTATCTCCTAAGTCTGTTCACAGGTAGCTCAAATTCTTAATACACTTTTTTTTCAAAAAATATCCTTTTGTGGAAACAGAGTCTTCATTTCTTTCCATTTCTCAAACTGTAACTATGTTTATCTCTTTTTTTTAAAGAAAAAGCATAATTATACAGTTTGTGCACTGGTGTCTGCTATGTTTGGGCTTCCCTGGTGGCTCAGATGGTAAAGAATCTGCCTGCAGTGCAGGAGACTTGGGTTCAATCTCTGGGTTGGGAAGATCCCCTGGAGAAGGGCATGGCAACCCGCTCCAGTCTTCTCTTGCTTGGAGAATCCCCATGGACAGAGGAGTCTGGAGAGCTACAATCTGTGGGGTCGCAAAGAGTGAGACACAACTGAACAACTAAGCATAGCATATCTATTATGTTTAAAATACTTTATTCTTTTTTACAAATTTTATTTTTTAATTGAAGGATAATTGCTTTCCAGAATTTTGTTGTTTTCTGTTCAACCTCACCATGAATCAGCCATAGGTATACATATATTCCCTCCCTCTTAAAATACTTTATTCTTAAATAGAGATATCTAACATATCCAAAAGTCCAGAAGATATAACTAATATGTTGCAAATAAAATTAGATTTCTTTTTGCATATTCATCTAAATATTAA
This sequence comes from Antilocapra americana, assembly GCA_007570785.1. NCBI lineage: Eukaryota > Metazoa > Chordata > Mammalia > Artiodactyla > Antilocapridae > Antilocapra > Antilocapra americana. The sequence continues at coordinate 10,859,679 of ML662496.1, forward strand.
GTTATATTTGTATTTGTACTGAGAGGCATGTCTAAGTTTTTTTGTTAAAATCGGAACCTTTCCTTATTTATTACAGGTTAGTTCTATTCCATTTATATTTGATCTAGCAAGAATTTGTGAGCCCTGAAAAGACTACTTGTTTAGCATAATACAATATTAGAGTTTAAAATGAACCATTTCATTTCTAAATTCAGTGTGGAAGAAAGTGCAAACTGGCAAGATCCTACCTAGAATAAAAATTTAAGGCTTTTTTTCCCCCAGAGATAATTGTATTAAACTAAGCCTTTCTTCAATTGATAAGATATAGTTCAAAAATGATCAATTGAGCTTATAAGTAAATACTTCATAAATAAAAATAAGAATTTATTTATTTGTTTATACTGGTCTATTTATACAACCTGAAGACTTTGTAATCCCCAATTTGCTATTGATTAGCCAAAAAGTTCATTCAGGTTTTCCCATAACATCTTACAGAAAAACCCAAGTGAACTTTTTTTGGGGGGCCAACTCAATACATTTATTTAGTTTAATTGTATTTTTTTAATCTAGAAAATGCTTATCATGAAAAATTCTTAGGTTTCAAACTGAAGCTTAATGTATAAGGGAAACCATGTAAAAGTCCAGGCGAATGAACCAATATTGCCATTGACTTAAATCTGACTTTGAATAGATCAATTAATCATTAAGGAAATAAAATTTTATCATGAATAGAAGTACTATAACTAACTGATGCAATTCAGAGAAACTACAATATTATTCCACCTTGGAAAAACAGGAAATGCTACACATTTTAAAAAACATGCTGACAACAAATAATGGTTATAGTGATAAGTTAATTTCAGATTTGATCTCTAGGAAGAAAAAGCATTCAAAAGATTCAGTAAATAGAAGAAAAAGTTACAAGATTGTAGGAAAAACAGCTATCTGAGTTAGAAGAACAGTGCTCCCAAGGCAGCCTCCATCTTAACTAGCTTAAGCACACTGAGCACCACTGCTTTTACCTTGTTAAGTATGATTGGTGTAAAAGGTCTCTACTTGGCTTTTGAAATGTAACCTCTGTGATTTACGAACAGCATAGGTTTAGGGTATATTCATCATAAAATGATGATGGAGAGATCCTTGGGATATTACTACAGTTGCTTTGAAGGGATGCAATGTTTTAAAAGTACATTAGACAGGATCCAAATGGCAGTCCATCCAAAATGTACTATCAGTATCAGCTCTTCATAGTGTGTTTTGCCTATGCTGTAATGAAGTTGTAAAATCAGATGTCTCCATTCACATACCTGGTTTAGGATCCCAAGAGGAAGATAGGTTCACAACTATCAGGTTGAGGCCATCACAAGTTTAGGCTTTCTAACCTCACTTACCATGGGGTCCAAAGAGTTGGATATGACTTAGTGACTGAGCAGCAACAACAAATCTCACTTGGTCCCCATTGCTCCCTATCAGTCATTTTAGTTGACCTTGATGAACTCCTGCCTCCTGTCTTCTCAGCATTATGTTACTCATCCCCTACCTAACAAATATATGCACACACACAGCCCTAAAACATAAATGCGTATGCTATTTTAGTCTGTAAGTTATCATGTGATACACCCTTACCCCAATTTTATAATCAAAATAGAAATCATTGTGAAAATTCTCAACTCCTTGCCTGAATAACCATCACATATACCCTTCTCTGCAGCACAGAGAACAAGGCCATCAATTCGAGGATGATTCTTCTCAATTCCCCTCTTACTGCCCTTTTAGAAACTCCTCTATGAAGTACTCCCTTTTCCTCTGTCTTTGATTGTCCCTGTAGATTTCAAACTCTTCCAAAAAATAGATGAGAGACCACTTCCAAACTCATTTTACAAGGCCAACATTACCCTAATATCGACACCAGACAAGGACACTACAAGAAAAGAAAGTTACAGGCCAATATCCATGATGAACACAGATATAGAAATCCTTAACAAAATACTAACAAACCAAATTCAGCAATACATTAAAAGGATCATACACCATGATCAAATGGAATTTATTCCAGTGATAAAAGGATGGTTTAAAATCTACAAATCAATGTGAGAAATCACATTAACAGAATGAAGAGTAAAAATCATGGATCATGATCTCAATAGATGCAGAAAAAGCATATGGCAATATTCAATACCCAATAGTAATAAAAATTCTCAACAAATTGGGTACAGAAGAAACAACATAAAAAAAACACTACATATAACAGGCCACAGCTAACATTATATTCAATAGTAAAAAGCTGAAAGCTCTCCTCTAAAATCAGGAACAAGATAAAGATGCCCACTCACGACTTTCATTCAATATTGTATTGAAAATCCTTGCCAGTTAGGCAAGAAAAAGAAATGAAAGACATCCAAATTAGAAGTAAAACTATTTGTAGATAACTAGAGCATTCAGGTATGACCTAAATCAAATTCCTTATGATTATACAGTGGAAGTGACAAGTAGATTTAAGGGACTAGATCTGATAGACAGAGTACGTGATGAACTATAGATGGAAGTTTGTGACATTGTATAGGAGGCAGTGATCAAGACTATCCTCAAGAAAAATAAATGCAAAAAAGCAAAATGGCTGTCTGAAGATGACTTATAGATAGCTGTGAAAAGAAGAGAAGCAAAAAGCAAAGCAGAAAAGGAAAGATATACCCATTAGAATGCAGAGTTTCAAAGAATAACAAGGAGAGATAAGAAAGCCTTCCTCAGGGATGAGTGCAAAGAAATAGAGGAAAAAACAGAATGGGAAAGACTAGATATCTCTTCAAGAAAATTAGATATACCAAGGGAATATTTCATGCAAAGATGGGCTCAACAAAGGACACTAACGGTAGGGATCTAACAAGCAGAAGATATTAAGAAGAGGTGGCAAGAATACACAGAAGAACTATACAAAAAAGATCTTCATGACCCAGATGATCACAATGGTGTGATCACTCACCTAGAGCCAGACATCCTGGAATGTGAAGTCAAGTGGGCCTTAGGAAGCCTCATCACGAACAAAGCTAGTGGAGATGATGGAATTCCAGTTGAGCTATTACAAATCCTAAAAGATAATTCTGTGAAAGTGCTGCACTCAGAATGTCAGCAAATTTGGAAAACTCAGCAGTGGCCACAGGATTGGAAAAGGTCAGTTTTCATTCCAACCCCCCAAAAAAGCAACGCCAAAGAATGCTCAAACTACTGCACAGTTGCACTCATCTCACAGGCTAGTAAAGTAATGCTCAAAATTATTCAAGCCAGGCTTCAGCCATATGTGAACCATGAACTTCCAGATGTTCAGCTGGTTTTAGAAAAGGCAGAGGAACCAGAGATCAAATTGCCAACATCCACTGGATCATTGAAAAAACAAGAAAGTTCCAGAAATACATCTATTTCTGCTTCATTGATTACGCCAAAGCCTTTGACTGTGTGGATCACAATAAACTGTGGAAAATTCTGAAAGAGATGGGAATACCTGACCTGCCTCCTGAGAAATCTTTATGCAGGTCAGGAAGCAACAGTTAGAACTAGACATGGAGCAACAGACTGGTTCCAAATTGGGAAAGGAGTACTGTATATTGTCATCTGGCTTATTTAGCTTATATGCCGAGTACATCATGAGAAATGTTGGGCTAGAGGAAGCACAAGCTGGAATCAAGACTACCAGTAGAAATATCAATAACCTCAGATATGCAGTTGACACCACCCTTATGGCAGAAAGTGAAGAAGAACTAAAGAGCCTCTTGATAAAAGTGAAAGAGGAGAGTGAGAAAGTTGGCTTAAAGCTTAACATTCAGAAAACTAAGATCATGGCATCCGGTGCTGTCACTTCATGACAAATAGATGGGGAAACAGTGGCTGATTTTATCTTCTTGGGCTCCAAAAGCACTGTAGATGGTGACCTCAGCCATAACATTAAAAGATGCTTAATCCTTGGATGGAAAGCTGTGATAAACCTAGACAGCATATTAAAAAGCAGAGACATTATTTTGCCAACAAAGGTCCCTCTAGTCAAGGCTGTGGTTTTTCCAGTGGTCATGTATGGATGTGAGAGTTGGACTATAAAGAAAGCTGAGCACTGAATATTGATGCTTTTGAGCTGTGGTGTTGGAAAAGACTCTTGAGAGTCCCTTGGACTGCAAGGAGATGCAACCAGTCCATCCTAAAGGAGACAAGTCCTGGTTGTTCATTGGAAGAACTGATGTTGAAGGTGAAACTCTAATACTTTGGCCACCTGATGTGAAAAACTGACTCATTTGAAAAGACCCTAATGCTGGGAAAGATTGAGGGCAGGAGGAGAAGGGGACAACAGAGGATGAAATGGTTGGATTGCATCACCGACTCAATGGACATGAGGTTGGGTAGACTCCAGGAGTTGGTGATGGACAGGGAGGCCTAGCATGCTGTGGTTCATGGGGTCACAAAGAGTGGGACACAACTGAGTGACTGAACTGAACATGATATTATATCTAGAAAACTCTAATGGCTGTATCAAAACAGTGAGAATAAAGAAATTCAGTAAAGGATAAAAAATCATTGTCAAAAAAATCACTTGCATTCCTATATTCTAACAAGGAATAACTGGAAATAGAAATTAAGAAAAACAATCTCATTTACAATTGTGTTAAAAAGAATAAAATATCTAGGAGTAAATTTAGCCAAGGAGGTGAAAGATCTATACACTGAAAATGCTAAGACAAGGATAAATGAAATTGAAGAAGGCACAAATAAACAAAAATATCTTCTCTTATCATGGGTTAGAAGAATATTATTAAAATATTCACACAACCCAAAGCAATTTACAGATTCAATTGCAATTTCTATCAAAATTCAAATGGCATTATTTTTTAGATAAATAGGACAAGCAATATTAAAACTTGTATGAAACCACTAGGGCCCCCAAATAGTCAAGGCAAATTTGAAAAAGAATAATAAAACTGGAAGCATGTTGTTGTTTAGTCCCTAAGTTGTGTCCAACTCTTTGTGACCCCATGGAGTACAGCATGTCAGGCTTTCCTCCTGGAGTGTGCTCAGATTCATGTTCATTGACTCTGACTCTATTTAACCATCTCATCCTGTTGCCATCTTCTCCTCCTGCCTTCAAGTTCCCCAGCATCAGGGTCTTTTCCAATGAGTCGGATCTTCACATCAGGTGTCCGAAGTATTGGAGCTTCAGCATCAGTTTTTCCAATGAACATTCAGGGTTGATTTCCTTTAGGATTAATTGGTTTTATCTCCTTGCAGTCCAAGGGACTCTCAAGAGTCTTCACCAGCACCACAATTCAAAAACATCAATTCTTTGCCCTTCAGCTTTCTTTATGGTCCATTTCTCACATCCATACATGACTACTGGAAAAACCATAGTTTTGACAAGATAGACCTTTGTCAGCAAAATGATGTCGCTACTCTTTAACATACTGTCTAGGTTTATCATAGCTCTTCCTCCAAGGAGCAAACATCTTTTAATTTCATGGCTGCAGTTACCATCCACAGTGATTTTGGAGCCCAAGAAAGGAAAATCTGTCACTGCTGCTTCTTTTTCCCCTTCTATTTGCCATGAAAAGTTGGGACTGGATGCCAGGATCTTAGTTTTTTTTCATGTTGAGTTTCAAACCAGCTTTTTCACTCTCCTCTTTCACCCTCATCAAGAGACTTTTTACCTCCTCTTCACTTTCTGTCATCAGGGTGATATCATCTGAGGTTGTTGATATTTCTCCCTGAAGTCTTGATTCCAGCTTGTGATTCATCCAGCCTACCGTTTTTATGGTGTGTTCTGCATATAAGTTAAATAAGCAGCAGAGTGACAATATACAGCTTTGTTATACTCCTTTCCCAGTTCTGAACCAGAACAATTCTGTTGTTCCATGTCCAGTTCTAACTGTTGCTTCTTGACCTGCATACAGATTTCTTAGGAGGCACGTCAGGTGGTCTAGTATTCCCAAGTCATTAAGAATTTTTCACAGTTTGTTGTGATTCACGCAGTCAAAGGCTTTAGGGTAGTCATTGAAGCAGAAGTAGATGCTTTTCTGGAATTCCCTTGCTTTTCCCATGATCCAACAGATATTGGCAATTTGATCTCTGATTCTACAAAGTTCTGTATAGTCAAAGCTATGGTTTTTCCAATAGTCACGTATAGATGTGAGAGTTGAACCATAAAGAAAGCTGAATGCCAAAGAATTGATGTTCTGAAAGCTGGTGGAGAAGACTCTTGAGAGTCCCTTGGACTGCAAGGAGATCAAACCAGTCCATCCTAAAGGAACTCAGTCCTGAATATTCAATGGAAGGGCTGATGCTGAAGCTCCAATACTTTGGCCACCTGATTTGAAAAACTGACTCATTGTAAAAAAACACCCTGATACTGGGAAAGATTGAAGGCAGGAGGAAAAGGGGACAACAGAGGATGACATGGTTAGATGGCATCAGCAACTTGATGGATGTGAGTTTGAGCAAGGTTAGGAGTTGGTGATGGACAGGGAAGCCTGGTGTGCTGCAGTCCATTGGGTCACAAAGAGTCTGAACTTTGTGACTGAACTCACCAAATGCCTTGTAAGTAATCTACAGTTGATGTAAAGTATATGTTGGAATGTGTGTAGATTGTATATAAATACTACATCATTTTATAAAAAGGACTTCAGAATCTTTAGATTTTTGTATCTGTAGGGGTTCTGGAACCAGTCTCCCACAGATAAGGAGGGGCAATTGTATAAATACATCAAATCACAACAATGTGCACCTTAAATATATTATAATTTCATTGGTCAATTATATCTCAATAAAGTGGAAATTTAAAAAAAATTAAATTTACATTAAATTGGAGGTAAAAAAGTTTTACTGTGATACCCCTCCCCACTCCTAACCCAACTTTATAATTGAAATAGAAATCATCAAGTGAGAACTCTCAACCTCTCCCTGTCAGCACAACAATCACAAATGCCCTTCTCTTGATTCTCAGAGATAAGCCCATCTCAAAGAATAATACCTTCCTCTGCAAGAATAATTCTTCTCAGTGCCCCTCTTCCTTCCCTTTTTGAATCCCCTTTGGGAACTACTGTCCCTTCTCTACATTGAAATTTTTCCTTTGGATTCTGTCTCAGTCTACAAACATATCCACATAGCATAAAACACACTCACAAACTTACACCACTGATCATATGTCTCCTATGATTCAGTCTCACTTCCTCTGCATATTCACACTTTTACAGGGGTAGTCTGTAACTCTCTATTTCACATTGATTTAATCCTCTCTGATCAACTGCAGTCTGACATTCCACAGAAATTTCTTCCATCAAATTGGTAACGTCTATCATTAATGACCTTCTAACTGCCATATGAACTACGTAAATAGTTTCTTACTGTCACATTATTATTTATAATAATCTGCTAACATCCTATCAAGGGTATATTTTTATCCCAGTTTTGCAGATGAAGAACTTCATTTCTTATAATTCCTCATGTCTCAAAAGTTAGCCTGCTAGGATTAGCTTGACTTACACGCCAACTGATGAGATCATCATCACAGAATTTCTCTAACTAGGTAAGTTGGAGTCGTGTGCCTACCTCTGAACCAGTCATGGTCACCAGGGGAATTTGATGCTTTGATTGGCCAAGATTGAATCACTTGTTCCATCCCTGAAGTCCTAAACACAAAGTAAGAGTAAGAAAAAGATGTTTTCTTAAAGGAAATTCTAGCACCTTTATATAGGCCATGTTTTTTTTTTCTTTTTGCCATAAATGTGTTATGGTTATTTTCTGCTATGGATTTTTTTTCCTACAAAAAAGGTGTGTTCTGACTTTTAAAAACAATATAGTAAAATATATACATAGTAGCAGAATCTCTGTGAAAATAATCCTCTTTAAATTAAAAAACTTACAAAATGTATACCATGTCTTAGGTGTTGCATTAGATCCTGCTGCTGCTGCTGCTAAGTCGCCTCAGTCGTGTCCAACTCTGTGTGACCTCACAGACGGCAGCCCACCAGGCTCTCCCGTTCCTGGGATTCTCCAGGCAAGAACACTGGAGTGGCTTGCCATTTCCTTCTCCAATAAAAGTGAAAGTGAAGTCGCTCAGTCATGTCTGATTCTTCTCGACTCCATGGACTGTAGCCTACCAGGCCCCTCGGTCCATGGGATTTTCCAGACAAGCGTACTGGAGTGGGGTGCCGTGTTCGTCTCCTGCATTAGATCCTAGGGGTACACTATGCAAATAAGGTATACATAGCCCTTACTATAAAAGAGCTTATAATATGTAATGGTGGTCTTTAGTATTTTTTGCTCATGTACCTCTTAAAACAATTTTTGAAAAGGTGTGCACCCCTTCATAAAACATAAACTGACATAAGTTTGTAATAAAATTTAAATAAATACATTTTATTAAAAATTTATTTTAATTAAATAAAATTTAAACAAATCATTTAATTTCCAGAATATAATTTTTTAAAGAATAAAGCTGAATGTTTGTTTAAAACTAATGATATTTAAAATCCATAATCATTTGATACCCACCATCTTCCATCTATAATCTATTTGTAACAGCTTTTCTTTGACATTCAAAAATGTAAAGTTTTCCTTTTACTCCCTCACTTTGAGCTTTTGTTCCTTTCCCCAGAGATTTCTGTCCTTTTTATGGATTACACCTACATCATCATATGCAACCAAAATATTTATAAAAATGAAAATATCAACTGAATTCTTTTTTATTGCTGTGTGAAAAAATCACCACAAGATTAGTAACTTAAAACAAACCTATTAATTATCTCAGTATCTGTGAGCCAAGAGTCCAGGCCCAGCCTAGATGGGTTTTCTGCTTAGACTCTCACATAGATATTATCAAGGTTGACACATGTTTTCATTTGAATGTTCAGCAAAGGAAGAATCTGCTTGCAAGCTCATATCTAGAATGTTGGAAGAACTCATTTCCTTGCAGCTTTATGACTTAAGGGCCTGCTTTTCTGCTGGTTGGTCCTAGAGGCTGCCCATCATTTCTAGAGGCTATGTGCACTTCTTTACCATTTGGGTTTCCTCAACATGCCTGCTTGCTTTATCAAGTCAACAAAGAGAATCTCTCTCCAACAGTCTGCTAAGGAGGAGTGAGTAGTTATGGAAGTGACATGCCATCACAGTTGCCATAATCTATTGGTTTGAAGTCATCCCAAGTGGTGCCCACCCTCAAAGGACAGGTCACCAAGAGGAATCAAACCATTGGGGTTCACCTTAGGGTCTGTCTGCCACATCCTGTTTCACTACTTCTTACCAATGCTCCTTCGAGACCTTCTCCATTTCTATGAAAATAATTGGAGGATAGAAGAAACATATATTTGTATTCAGGATAGCCCAACATGGACCAAAATTCCATACTTCTAACACAAGCTTTATTCCCAAGTAGAATAAATATTGATAGTGAAATAAAAGAATTTTTATGAATCCATGGCATCTTGATTAACTATTGAAAGGTATGTCTCCCCCCTTTTTTTTTGGTGACAGATTTTCAAATCCCAAGCAATAAATCATAGTAATATTTGTGTGGGAGTGGTATGCATTTTTTGGTAAACAGAAGGAGGTCTTTTATGAAGATAGGCAGATTCTTAGGCAAACCAGCTTTTTTTAAAAGTTGTTCTTTTTTATTGGAGTATAATTGCTTTACAATGTTGTGTTCGTTTCTGCTGTATGACAGTGTAAATCAACTATATGTGTACACATGTCCCCTTCCTCCTAAGCCTCCCTCCCACCCTGACTCCATCCCAGCCCTCTAGGTTCTCAGAGAACTGGGTTGAACTCCCTGCGTTATAGAGCAGCTTCCCACGAGTTATTTTAGACATGGTGGTGTATATATGCCAATGCTACTCACTCAATTCATCCCACTCTCTCCTTCCTTGCCTCCCACCCCGCCTCCAGCCCTGCTCCACGTTTACAAGTCCCTTCTCTATGTCTGCATCTCTATTCCTGCTTTGCAAATAGGTTCACCAGTTCTGTTTTACTAGATTCCATATATGAGTTAATGTATGCTTGTTTTTCTCTTTCTGACTTCACTCTGTATGACGGACTCTAGGTTCATCCACATCACTACAAATGACTGGATTTCATTCCTTTCTATGACTGAGTAATATTCCATTATATATATGCACCACATCATCTTTATCCATTCCCTTGTTGATGGAAAAGAATATTATGGAACTGAGGGCAAGGAGACTTATTTACTTAGGGCCATTCATACTCATTTCCTGCTGAAAGTCTGCAAATTGGTCATGTTTATATTCCACCTTCAATTCCACTGGTCTAGTTAAAGATCTTATACTCATGTGACCCCAGTAAAACTGATGCTTTTGCAACTTTTCTTATCTCCTGAGTCCAGCATACACAAAAGAGAGTACCACCCACTAAATAAAAGTTCTAAAATTATTTTCAATAGGAATGTCTACTGTGGCCTTTAATATACTATTTTCAATAGGAATGTCTACTGTGGCCTTTAATATACTATCTATTTTAATAGGTATTTCTCTGACTATCTATAAATGGGGGTGGGGGCGGGAAACTGTGTTATTCTAACAGGGCTATCGATTTCTATAACATTTCTCAAGTCTTTGGGTTTGAGGTCCTTTTACTGTGTCAAAAATCAGTCACGATTTTATGGAAATTCTTACTCTTAGTACCATTTGATTGAGAGAGTACACAGTAGTGGAAAACTATGATTTTAAATGGATCTGCTACTTTTCATTTATTTATTTTTGGCTACCGAGGGTCTTTGTTGATTTGCATGGGCTTTGTCTGGTTGCAGAGAGCAGGGGTTCTCTCGCTGCCGAACATGAACTTTAGGGCCCACAGGCTTCATTAGTTCCTGCACACAGGCTCAGCAGTTGCACTCATGGGCTCTAGGGGACGGGCACATGGGCTTTGTTGCTCCATGACATTTGAGATCTTCCAGGACCAGGGATATAACCCGTATCTCCTGCACTGGCAGGCTGACCCTTATTCACTGCACCAGCAGTCTGATCTCTACTTTTTAAACCACATGTAATAAAAAATATTTCAGTACCATCTCAGCCAATGTTTGTATACTTTAAAAGTTTGCAGACCTTTTATAATAACCACTAGGACTCTGTGGGACTCAGGGTGGGAAGCGATGACTTATGTTGCACATGCTAGGTCGCCAGAGTTGTGTCTAACTCTTTGCAATCCTTTGCACTGTAGCCCATCAGGCTCCTCTGACCATGGTATTTTCCAGGCAAGAATATGGAGTGGGTTGCTATGCCCTCCTCCAGGAGATCTTCCTTACCCAGGGATCAAACCTGCGTCTCTTATGTCTCTTGCATTGGCAGACAGGTTCTTTACCACTAGCACCACTGGGAAGCATATTATGTTCTACCTACTTTCAAAAGGATTCAAAGCAAATGAGGTAATGAGTACTGGTTATTACCAAAACAGAGAACTTGGTTTCTATTTTTATTTTACTTTATAAAGATTTTTTTTGATGTGAACCATTTTTAAAGTCTTTATAGAATTTGTTAACATATTGTTTCTGTTTTATGTTTTGTTTTTTTGGCTCAAGGCATGGGGAACCTTAGCTCCTCAACCAGGGATCATGCTGCACAATTGGAAGGCGAAGTCTTAACCGCTGGACTGCCAAGGAAGTCCCTGTTATTTATTTTTTTTCTACTACATCTTGTCCCAGAAAGTTTTAAAGGCAGTGTGGAAGGATATGTAACGTGACAGAGAGCATAAGGAAAAGTGAAGAAGATGAGGACAAAGTAGAAGTAGGATAAAAAGCCACACTGTCCATTTTACATGTCACCATCTATTTCTCATACATAAATTCTCACACATAAAAATGCAAAGCCCAAAGTCTAGATCCTCTTGGATTTAGATTTAGTCTATGATCTAAAATTATATTCATTTTCTCCTCTAATTGTTCCACTCCCCTAGCTATCCCACTGATGATGGGCTACTTGAGCTTGCTCTTTTCCTTCCCCTTTCTCCATAGGAACCATGTCATAATAAAAGCCTAATGGTATTTTTAAACATCAGTTGATATTTCCTTTTGGAATACTCTATTGTATTTTTCCTTTTTCCCAATCCAACAAATAATGCATCACTTCCTCAAGAAAAACAGGTAACAGAATCACATTCCTGGCATTTCTTCAAGCTGAGGTACAAAAATAAAGCAACAGATTTGGAAGAAAAAGTCTTTTGTCTCAGGAGAAAGAAATGATTAATGGAAAAGTAAAGAACTTAGAATGTTGTAAGGGATGAGTAGAAGTAATATATCCCGCCTCCCAAAAGTGGACTGAGACTTTGGGGTAAGTGATCAAACCTAGGTGAATTTGTGGATCCAAGAATAGGGAAAGTCTGTCTTCTATTCCCCAAGGAAGCCAAAGACAGGGCTAGCAAACTCTGTCTCATGGGCCAGCTGCCTGTTTTTGTAAATACATAGCCATTCATTTACGAATTACCTATGGCCTCTTTGATGTTGTAATGGCAGCATTGAATCATGGCGACAGAGACCTTCTGGATCACACAGCCTAAAATATTTACTAGCTAGTCCTTCACAGGAAACATTTGCTAACCCTTGGCCTATGGCATTGGCAAATTCCAGTTCCCCAAGTAGAAGCGTGGAATACTGTCTGGGAGTAGAATGAATGGCCAACACACTTAGGTGGATGGGCTTAAAACAACCAGCCAGCATGGACCATAACAGTCAAATGCATTGACGGTTTCCCATGCACTCAGAGTGCAAAAAAAGGGAGAAAAGGCTGAGAGTCCTAATGAGCTTTTCACAGCTTGTGTGTGGCATAGAAGCAGCAGCATAGTGACTGTGTAGAAATAACCAAGAATGCCCTCAGGGCCTGCAGGGGCCAGAACAGGCAAGAACAAAGGAATGACCCATGAGCATCCTATAGGATTCAATGGCCAAGGACCCTAAGGGATGACTGGGGTCATAACAGATGCTAGTCTGGACTGTGAATTTGCACCGCAGACCAGGTGCCAATGCATAATCGCCTTCAACAAACTCTAGGAAACTATAGGGTGGAGACCCTATACCTATTCCTTTTTTCATTCTTCCATTCCACAAATTCTCACAGAGCACTTATTATTTTTCTGTTAATAATTGAGGCCTGGGAAATGCTGAAATAAACAATACAATGTTGATTTCCCCCCAGATATCACCAGACAACCTGTTAATAAAGCAGAGGTAAATTCATTAAAACTTGCTGAAGTAAGGGAGAACACTACCATGATGGAGTTTTGAGTGTCTCAGAAGGGAATCTGAAGGTAAAATGTTATAGGACTTGGGGGTCTGAGCTCAAGTGGTTTAAGGAGGGTCTTTCAAATGGAGGTGGACAGAGATTATGACACAACTTGCCAGGACTGGCCAACATAGACAAGTGAGAATCTTGAAATGAGTCTAGCTCAGTAACTGCTTTTTCAAGTGAGCAGGTCATTGTCTTTTATAAATTGTTCTGAGGGAATTTACTGAAGTAAATAGTGAAGTTATTTATTGGTTTACAGCAGTGCCTTTTCTGAGGAAAGGTTTTCTGTGACAAACTACTAAATTAGGTTGATATAGGTGATCTACATTCATCAAAGTCGAATGGCCACAGGTGTTTTCCCATTCTCAACCAAGTCCTCATGGGGCTTCTATTCTAGCAGGGGAAGACAGACAATGAACAAATTTCATATATATCAAATATGACAGACAAGCACAATGGGGAAAAAAATAAAGTCAAACGTGGTAGAGAGAGAGATCAGAATAGGGTTGTGAGTGCTATTCTACCCTCTGTGATCAGGAGAGGCATCCTTAATAAGGGAGCATTTGAGCAGCTCCTGCAGTGTGTTTATGAGAGTCTCAAAGACTGGGATGGGGATGGCCCAAGGGCATCTCTACTACGTTAGAAACAGGGGCTTAATAATTAGTTCAGCAAGAGAAAAATACAGTTGCATTTCTTCCTCATCTGAGTTGACCAACTGAGATTTATATTTTGTTGTTGTTTAGTCACTAAGTCGTGTCCAACTCTCTTTTGACCCCCATGGACTATATAGCCCACCAGGCGCCTCTGTCCATGGGATTCTCTAAGCAAGAATACTGGAATGGGTTGCCATGCCATGCTCCTAGGGATCTCCCTGACTGAGGGATTGAATCCACATCTCCTGCATTGCAGGTATATTCTTTACCGCTGTGCCACCGGGGAAGCCCTTGAGATTTATGTTGGGTTGGCCAAAAAGTTTGTTGAGGTTTCTCCGTAAGATGTTTTGGAGAAACCTGAGTGAATTTTTTGGCTCACCCAATACCTGTTCTAACTATACAAAAGGCAACCTGCCATCTCTCTCTCTCCTCTTCCTACGTGGGAGTCCCCTCTCTCCCTTAACTGTTGATCTTTGTTCTGGGTATATCGGACCTGTCTCAGGTCTCCTTTTGGAAAATCAGCTCTGGGCTTGCAGACCTTGTGTTTATCCTTCATATATTTCACCATTCCTGACTCTCCTCCTCCCCTTCCTGAACTTCCTGCAGGCTTTCTACATAGGAAACACTCCACTCTCCCAGGGTACAAGCCGCCTCCTTGCCTATGCACATCAGTGGACAAGGCAGTACTTGTGAAGCAAGGCATTCTGGAGAGAAAGGAGACCCAAGCAGAGACTTGTGAAAAATATTCCCAGTATACATCAAGGCTGCAACGAGCAGCTGAGCTTTCCTGACTCCTAGCTCTGAACCCTCTCAAACTGTGTGCTACCTTTCTATAGGAGCTGTCTACTATGACTAGGACATTGCCTGAAATACCTCAGATTCTCAGGTCTGGACTTTTTATTTAAAGTGATTATAACTTAGATTCACATAGTTCTTTATAGTTTGCAATGAATTTCTTTACTCATTTGTACTTTACACAGGTACAAGGAAGTCTGAGGAGGAGGCTGCCAGTGATGATCAGAGCGGCTAACATTTAATGGACCACTAACTACAGGTCCCTGTCAGTTCTAAGTGATTTATATCTACTGTCATTTCAACCTCACAGAATCCCCTAAGATGATTACATTCCTCTTTACTGGTTAGGAAACACAGAGAGTAAAGCTCAGCACCTCATCTCCGGTCTGCTATTTGTATGGGAATTTACCCCAGAAGATCTAAAACCTGCACATTCCTCACTCCTTTCCCAATTTTGAAACAGTCCGTTGTTCCATGTCTGATTCTAACTGTTGCTTCTTGACCTGCATACAGATTTTTCAGGAAACAGGTAAGGGGGTCTGGTGTTCTATCTCTTTAAAAATTTTATCCAGGTTGTTTTGATCCACATAGTCATAGGTTTTAGCAGAGTCAAAGAAGCAGACATAGATGTTTTTTCTGGAATCCCTATCTATAAGTCAGGAAAAGAGAAGCTGCAGAAATAAGTGTTTCAAGTGTCACAGAGCAGTCAGTCCTCAAGGGGAAATCTTATCATTCATATCAGCTTATGAAAAGAGAGTTTTAATGTCTTGATGGGACTGCACAGAGACTGGTGCATCCTCAGGGAAAGCTCACCCTTACCTGGAGCTCATGTGATAAAGCAGTTTACATGAGCAAGGACCCACGACCAAAAGCTGTGGGAAGATGAGAGGAGGTGGAAAATGAAGTCTGAACCTTCCTACTCTGGCTTTAATAGTGAAAAATGTCATCCAAAGTCCATTTTCATCCTGTCTTCCAGGTTAAACAAAGCAGTTTCCCAATGACTTTCATTTTAAATTTAGCCAAAAAGTGCTAGGTTTTAAAGCAAAAATTGTAGGAGGTAGGAGGACCACTAAACTAGGAATTATGTTTCTATCTAGCTCCATGGTGGAACCTCTGTTTACATACTTATGAAACAGGAACCCTATAGAGGCTCATAGCAGAGTGAGGAATGTGCAGGTTTCTCAGTAGTCATGTCCAAATGTGAGAGTTGGACCAAAAAGAAGGCTGAATGCTGAAGAACTGTGTTTCCAAATCGTAATATTGGGTCTCAAGAACACTCTTGAGAGTTCATTGGACTGCAAGGAGATCAAACCAGTCAATCGTAAAGGAAATCAATCCTGAATATTCATTTGAAGAACTGATGCTGAAGCACAAATACTTTGGCTCTCCGATAAGAAGAGCCAACTCACTGGAAAAGATCATGATGCTGGGAAAGATTGAGGGCAAGAGGAGAAGGGGGCAACAGAGGATAAGATATAGCATCATTGACTCAATAGACATGGATCTGAACAAACTCCAGGAGATAGTGGAGGACTGGGGAGCCTAGTGTGCTGCAGTCCATGGAGTGGCAAAGAGTCAGACACAACTTAGAGATTAAACAACAAAGATGGTTTGAATCTAGAAGTTTAAGTAAAAACAACTGGGTTATGCTGTGGTTTGAAATCAACAGCTCCTCAGTTGAGTTGAGGAGTTATTTTTAGAGTTAGTAAAGAATTTGCCTACAAGCACAGTAGATGGAGGATTGATCCCTGGGTCAGGAAGATCCCCTGGAGGAGGAAATCGCAACCCACTCCAGTATTCTTGTCTGGAAAATCCCATGGACAGAGGAGCCTGGCAGGCTATAGTTCATAGGGTTGCAAAGAGTCAGATATGACTGAGCAACTAAACACACACACAGCTTATTCTCTTGAATCTTCTCTTGCTCACCATGGCCTATGAGAGCTTATCCCTAACTCATGGCTTCCTGAGTAACTAAAACAGAACGAACACAAAGAATCATTTCCAAGTGTGATTCCAGGTCTCTACCTACACTCTCTGCCGAGCCCTCTTGCTCCCAAGAGGAAATGCTACACTTGCCCATTTTTAATCTTCAAAGAATTTTTCTGGATAGTTGATGATCATTCTTTATAACCCCCTTTAGAAGTGCTTGCCTTCTGTCTCTAGTATGGGTGAAGAAAACAGGATAAAAAAGTCAGGAGATTGAAACATTTGCCAAAAGCTGGAAAGGATGTTTGATGAGGGCTGAGATTAAGAGGAGGCCACATCTTTGCCTCAAGTTCCCTACTCACAGCTCTCTTGCTCCATGAAAAATACATGTCATTTAAATATTTACATTTTGCTAACAGTAGCAGAAATAATGCCAACAAATGTTAATTAAACAGCCACGAGATGATTAAAACACTGGTCTGGGCCTCCCCAGTGAGAGTAAATCTATTAACATTTCCTTATTGACTCTCAGAAGCCTCACTGTGATCTGTCTACATGAGCTGAAACAAAACAAAATTTCTGATCAAAGGGATTTTTCCCAGGGGGGATCAACTTTGCCAGGGGATACTTATCTCCTGGCTGGTAGGGAGTGGATGCTTATCTGATGGCAGCCAGGCTTGGCAGTGTGACTCTGAGGAAAGGATTTGTAGTTAAGAAGAAGAATCCTCTGGGGGCCAGGTACCAACTAGAGTGTCCCAGCGCCTGCTTGCTCGGCTTCTCCAAAGAGGGCCATCTCTGCGCATTGCTTCATAGATGAGGTCTCTACAGCTGCTGGCAGTCTTGTGTTCCTTACCTGTAGCCTCAAGGTGCCAGTTGAGTGTGAGTGTGTCTGTATATGTGCATGTGTATGTAAGGGGTTAGCTTTGTCTTTCCCCTTTCATTGGATTCTTTCTTTGCCAAGTCGGGGATTTGGCTGTATTGCTTCTGTTAAGTGCAGAGAGGGGGCCGGTACATTCCATTTCATGCCCAGTAATTGTTTCCCCAGCCCTCTATATTGCATCCCCACAGGTTAACAGTGATATCTTTCCTTTCCTGCTCCTACTGTTTTCCCTGGCAAAAGTGACACCGGGATACTTCCTTTCCTCTTTTAGGCAAAAGAGGAGGGTTCCCTTTATGGCCTGCAATTTTCCTCAATTCTGGGTACTCTCTCCTCTTTCTACCACTATAGAGAGTCTCTTCTTTGTGGCCTTGAGATGTTAGGACTAGAAAGCCACCATGCAGGACTTCTCTGGTGGTCAAGTGATTAGGAAGCCATTTTATAATGCAGGGGACTCGAGTTTGATCCCTGGTCAGATCCCAGGGATCTGATCCCACATGCCTAGGGACAACTAAGATGGTGTGCCATAACCAGAGATTACATGTGTCACAACTAAGACCCAGTGCAGCCAAGTGAATAAATAAATGTTTAAAAAATCAATAAATAGGGAATTTTCCTGATAGGCCAGTGGCTAAGACTCCATGCTCTTAATGCAGGGGGCCCAGGTCTGATCCCTGGTCAGGGAACTGGATCCCACATGCTGCATCTAAGAGTTTGCATACCATACTTAAAGAACACACAAGTCACAACAACCATCAAATATCCCTTGTGCTGCAACTAAGACCCAGTGCAGCCAAAACAAATTAATTAAATTAAAAAAACCAACAAATAAAAAGCCACCATGCTCACACTAAAGGAACTCAGGAGGTGGTTGTGGAGACATAGGTTGCCAGTACTCACAACACAGAAGTAAAGGACCCTGAAAAATACATTCACAAAGGGCACCAAAATCAGACTGTTGCGTTCAGGAAGTCCACCTGGAGGAAGTGATGCTCGAGCTGTGTTTTGGCAGATACAGGGTAACTGCAGCTAAGATTGTACTTGGGACGCTGTCACAGCTATCTGGGAGAGAGTCACTCAAGTGGACAGATTACAGCAATTAAGTAGAAAGGATATACAGGACCCGATGACTCTTGGAGAGGAAGTGAAATTGGCAGTGAGGGAGAGGGAAGCATTAGAAATAACTGTCAGATTTCCCTTTTGAGTGTCTTGGTGGATGAAGGTTCCAGGCATCAAAATGGGAATGTAGGAGAGAGACTGGGCTTGTTTGGGAGGAAATGAGTATGGTTTTGGACATCTTGCCTTAGAGGTGCTTGTAAGTCACCCAAGTGGAGAAGATATCCCCCATGCCTGGTGTGTTCCCCAGACCTGGCCGCAGACAAAGCAATGCACATACTGCCAGGCTCTAGCAAGGGCATTTTCAAAGTAGAGACAGTGTTTCCTAAGCAGCAGAAAACTTCCTTCAAGTTCCTTATGAATGCATAGACTTTCAGGAATGGAAGCACCTTTGAAGAACAACCTCTAATTTTGCAGATTTATCTAATCTTAGCAACAAGCTTTGTGCATCCTTGGAAGAAACAATGACTGCTATAGGAAGAATGAAAATGGTCAAACAAGGATTTCTTCTTCCCCTAATACAGAGTGTTAGAGGTTATGAGGTCCTTCTCTGCACTAATTCTGAGCCTACTTTATTCATATGTGAGTAAGAATCAGGAAAACACATTCTTACTGAACCATGTCATGAATAGATAACTTTACCTGGGAAAATGGGACCCTTCTTCCCTTCAGTGCTCTGAGCCAGAAATCCTCAGTAGCCTATAATCTCCTTGACTCTCTTGGACAAGGTCAGGGAGAAACTGGAATCAGAATCTGAATAACTAGGAAGATCTCCCTTGACATTTTCCATTCACATTCAACTCTATAAAATAGAGCAATTCAACATTTATTGAGAATCTGTTCTGCACCAGGAACCGTGCTAAGAACCAGGGCTTTTAGACACAGGAAGGGTAATGACAATGTACAGTCTAAAACTTTAGGTTGCTTCTGGCCTAGAAGAAATACATATTGGAAGAATATATAATGACACAAATCCCTGACTTGTTCTATTGTTAATTTTCTTTCTCATAAGGTTGTGAAGACAAAGAGAAGAACCAGTGCTTTGGGTCTACCTGTGAGAGAAATCCAGGAGAGAATCATTAAACATTTTACTTTCCTCTCAAAGAAAATTATGTTTGGCAGAAAATATTAAATGAAGACATATGTAAGAGGGAATTAAGAACTGAGAGGAGGAAGAGCTGGGGTGTCTTGGTGTGGAGGAACTTCATCTCAGATCATTCTCAGAACGTACAGGTACAATCCTCAAATTCTACTTAGTGATAGCTGAGGAAATGAGGTGTCCTGGAGAGGCACCCTAAACTGAAGCAATAGGTTTGGTTTTTTAAAGTGTGTGGGGGAGAAGGGTTAAGTTTTTCAGACTACAAGCAGAAGAGCTTAATGGCAATGGAGAGCAATGTTCAGGACTGAATTCCCTTTTTAAATATGCTTACCACTACTTAGAAAAGAAAGCACAATGAACAGGAATCCACCTTGTTAATGAAGAGGAAATCATGCCAAGCTCGCCCCACTTTCCTTTCTGATACAGCCACCACATTGACGCATGAGGAAAGCACAGGGGACATTGTGTATCCAATTTATTTGGGAACACCATATGTGGTTTCAGAACCACAATTCCAGAGAGTTTACAAGAACATTAAAAATTCTCAGAACAGAGCCCTTAAGAGCCTGTTCTTCAGGTGTAATTAAGTTCCAGTGTATTTGCAGTGTCCTAGGGCCCCGTCAACTGAGAACCATCGGACAGCCCAGGAGGCTATTAGAGAGAGCCTGGCGGGCACTTTAGTTATTTATTCACTTTATCTCACGCTACGCTCTCTCTCAATTCTTCAGCCTTTCCATTAATCTGTTGGCCTGTCTTCAGATTCTGTTTGCTTTAAGTTGCTTTTCTCAGACCCTGGAACTTGATTAAGGAAAATATCTATGCAATTCATCAAAGCCAGAGGAAAGGCCAAGCAGTCTTTCATGTTTTAAGCATAATACCACCTTCTGCTTTGTCTTTACATTTATTAACTAGCTCAAGAAGGGGACATGGCCCCTGAGGGGTCTCCAGTGGACCTCAATTTGGGTCTGATTGCCTGGAGAAAAACAACCTGGACTCTGAGTACAGACTGTTTTTGATTTGGGCTCCCCGATTTTTTCCACCATGTCTCAAATCACAGATGACCTTTATAATGCACCACCTTCTCATAGTTATACCCAAATTATAGGGTCTGGCAAGGATCAGACTGGGTGCCATTAACATGCAATTCTTGGCAACCGAGTTCTAAGTCCACGTTTTCCATTTTCACTCAAGAGAATATATTGAGTTATAGGGAAATTCATGGTATTACATTGGTATAATCTTGAATCTGCTCTAATGTTTATGAAAAATCCAATTACCCCTGTATCTTGGTGTTTATTAAAAGTAACAGGTTACTTAGAACAGATCATAACTGATCGTATCATACATGTGAGTTGTAATTTTACAACTAAGAACTGGATGAGAGATAGTGATACAGCCAATGGTTAAAACATCAACAGAAATGATTTATTCTATTGGGGATAAATACAGTTCCTGAAGACCTTTGTGCTTCTAATGACTGACGTTCTCAGCAGAGTGGTGAAAAATGCAAGCTTTGTCTTCCACGTTTCAGTAATTGTTTCTGAGATTTAAACAAATGATAAAACCTCTTCATCTATGGACTTGACTTACTTTAAGTACCCCCATAGCTTTGCTCTCCTTTCCTCCCTATCAAAATTATACTCATCAGAAGGTCAGACATCATTCATTAACAATGTAGTATCATTCATTAACATTGAAGTATAAATTTCAATGTACTTTGTGTTTCCAGGAAAGGAATATGCTTATGCATTTTCTACCTTTTACAGCTGTAGAATTAAAACTGTATCTATCCTACAGTGGTCATTGTAAGTCCCTGCCTTAAATCAGAGAGTTTGCAGCTTCAGCCTGGAATTACCTCTTTTTGAAATCATTCAAAACAGGCAGCTGCCAAGAGGGGTAACACTGACTCCCAGCCCCCTCTCCAGGCCCTGTCAGAGTTTGCTGGCCTCCTCTTAATAAGGTCCATTTCACGGAAATTTAAAAATTGTCCTTCTTTACAGAAAGAACAGTTTGATTCAGCATATTTTAACAGACTAATTCTTTCAGATAAGAGTATTATAAATTGGATAATAAAACCAAATCTCAAAGAGAAAGAAAATCAAGGTTTTATATCAACTAAAACCCATACATAGACTTTGGATCCTTCCTTAGCAACTCCTTTGTAATTCTATCTACACCCTCTCTGAATTAGTTGACTACATGTGGTAAGCAACTAATCAGGGTTTTGTTTCTTAATTAAAAATTAGGGCACGATACCAGGGGAAAAAAATCTCCCATTGACTAATCCAAGTGCTTAGGCACTCAAATTCAGCTTAAACAAACCATATTCTGATTAGATATTTGCTACATTTCAATTTCTTTAATTTAAAAAGTCAAATTTGGGATAATAACCATCATTTGAAAATAAAAGACTCTTAAAGTACCACAGACATTCGGGAGGAAGATAAACACAGCATGGAATTCAAAGGAGTAAGAATCAAAATTCCCTTCTCGTGTGTTGCTCTCAAGCCCACAGGCCAGTGTTAGAATTTGGTTAACATAAATATCAGGATTGTTTCGTAGCAGCATTTCTAATCTGGAAAGTCTACTCTTTCTCTCTTTCGTGTAGTTATGAGCCACCTTCTCTGCACTTCAGCATTGAGCCTGTGGGGAATCTTGAAGAAGTTGAGGTCTGGTTTCTGTTCTAATGGTGCCAGGAATAAACACAAATTTATTCTTACCTCTGTCTTAGCTCAGGATGCTATAGTAAAATATCACAGACCAAATGGGTTAAGCAACAGTTCTGGGGGCTGGAAGTCTCAGATCATGCAGTCTTTGGGCCAGCATGGTTGGGTTCTGGTAAGAACTCTCTTTTTGGCCTGCAGACAGCTGCTTGCTTGCTACATCCTTACCTGGCAGAGAGAGGAAGCTCTGTTCTCCTTCTACAAGAGCACTAGTACCTTTGTGGGGATTCCACCCTCATGACATCACCTTAATCTAGTTAGCTGCCAAAGGCCCCACCTCTAAACACCATCATACTAGGGGTGAAGGCTTCAAGATAAGAATTTTAGGGAGATACAAACATTAAGTCTATAACAACTTCTTCACTTAAAACTCCTCCGTCGTTTGGGATGGACATGTACTGCTGCTGCTGCTGCTAAGTCACGTCAGTCCACATTGCTAATATTTGAGATGGATAACCAACAAGAACCTATTATATAGCACAGGGAACTCTACTCAGTGTTATGTGGCAGCCTGGATGGGAGGAGAGTCTGGGGGGAGAATGGATACATATTTATGTATGGCTGAGTTCCTTTGCTGTCCACCTGAAACTATCACATTGTTATTTAAATATACTCCAATATAAAAGTTTTTCTTTTTTAAAGCCCTTTGAAGTATCTGCTCTCTTGAACTAGAAACATTGTCACACACTGCTCCCTGACTGTTCCTCATCTATTCCATGTGTTTTTCCAATGCCATTGTTTTTACATTATGTTCTATCAGCCTGGAATTCCTTCCTTGTCTACCTGAATAACTCCTACTCTTTTAAAGTAGCAAGTGTAGCCTCTCTCTCCTCTTCCCCTTTTTACCTGGTGACTTTTCCTTATTCAGTCACCTGGGGCATTTATTCTTAGCAATAAGTTGTTCAGGCACTATTTTTCTCAGGTAAAGCAGAAAACAAAATACACCCTTGCCTTTTGATTTTTAAAAGTCTTAGGCCCTTAGGGAAAGAGAGGCCATAGGTTTGAGAAAATAGTAAAGCATAAAAGCAGTTTCCCTCTGTCACAGATGAAGCCACCAGAGATGAATTCTCTACTGTTTGGGGAGGAAAGAGTCCGAGGAATGAGTAGGCATCGGGGAGATGGACAGGAGAGGCAGATCTTTCAGAGAAGTGTGTGGCTGAGAGCACAGGGGGCCGTACCTCCCTGGGAGGAGCCACGCAGAGAGGGAGGGAGTGCTGTGTATGGTCAGGCTCTGCGGACCGCCCTGGAGCCCCAGGCAGCAGCCGGGCCCAGGGAACTCTGGCATCTCTGAATAATATCATGAACATGCCACATGACTTTACATTGTAGTTTCCCAAAGTACAGCAGCAGCAGCAGGTAGAAGGTTGCTGGAGGGGGTTGCTAGATTGGAAGCGGTCTTTTATTGCATGTGAATGATGAGCTGGGTGTGGCCTGCAGGGACGAGTCCTTTGGAGCAGACAAGAGAGCGGGCGTCCCTATAGACGCCAGCACTGCCACCCCACCGTGACACCCAGGCACTACAAACATTCCTAAAAGGGGGCTGCAGCCCTGAACTGACTGAGATGAAGATGCCACCATCTGGGCGAATGGGCATGTAAGATAAAAATTAAGTTGAATGATAAGGAAGCTGTGGTACATATACACAATGGAATATGACTCAGCATTAAAAAAAAATTCATTTGAATCAGCTCTACTCAGGTGGACGGAACGGGAGCCCATTATCCAGAGTGAAGTAAGCCAGAAGGAAAAACAACAATTCAGTATACTAACGCATATATATGGAATTTAGAAAGACAGTAACGAGAACCCAGCATGCGAGACAGCAAAAGGAATGCAGACGTATAGAACAGACTCGGGGACTCTGTGGATGAAGGCAAGGGTGGGATGATATGGGAGAATGGCATTGAAACATGTTAATTATCATATGTGTAATCAATCGCCAGCCCAGGATTGATGCTCGGGGCTGGTGCATCGAGATTTCCCGGGGGGAGGGAGGAGGGAGGGGGGTTCTGGAGGGGGAGCATATGTAAACCCATGGCGATATCATGTCATTGTATGGCAAAACTAATAAAAAAAAAAAGAAAAAAATGAAATCGAATGTATTCCACATCAGAATTCTACAGACAGAAATTCCAACCCCATACACGTCTTCAACTCAGCTTTACACCATTCTTATGAAGCTTATAATAACTCTCCTTGGGAAATGGAGGAGCTCTTTCTTTTTAGAAAAGAAGAAAACAAATCTTTTTTATAAGGTTATTATAAGGACTGACGATATCATGTTTATAAGAGGTTCAGCATAGCACCTGATTCATTGACAGCGCTCAATAACTGATGGATTATATTCCAATTTGTCTGGTTCACCTTTGCCTGGTGCCTGGCACAAAACAGACATTCCTATGTGCTCAGTGAATCACACCCTGCTCTACAATCTGGTTAGTAGAAAATATTGACATATACACAATGTATCTATTTATAGATTATGTACCACTCTATATTTGTAGATAACCTATACAATCAGTAATAGTACAGAATGAAAGGAGAGATCACTTTTGTTCACTGTCAAGCTTCCTCAGTTCTGAACAGCAGGGAACAAGTTTTCTTGGCAAAAGAAATCAGATACCATTATCAGGAATATGAGATCAATTATCTGTCTCTTGGACCAGTGCAGATTTTGGCCCTGATTACAGCTTAGGGAATGCACAATTACTCTCAGCACTACTTTGTCCCCTCAGGGATCTAAGTGAAGTGAAGTGGCTCAGTCATGTCTGACTCTGCAACCCCATGGACTGTAGCCTACCAGGCTGCTCCATCCATGGAATTTTTCAGGCAAGAATACTGGAGTGGGCTGCCATTTCCTTCTCTAGGGGATCTTCCCAACTCAGGGATCAAACCCAGATCTCCCACACTGCAGGCAAATGCTTTACTATCTGAGCCAGACACCCATCAAAATTCTCTATCATGGCATTTGGTAAAATTTGAAAATAATATTTAAAGAGGCCACTGAGAAAAGTGGGGCTATATTGCAGGAGAAGATCTCAGGGGCTATTACAAGATGACAAGAAGCAAAAATTTTCTTTCTGCAGAAGAAAAAAGGGGAAGGCTGTGGTTCATATGAGGAGGGGCAGCTCAGAGTCCCAGGTTGCTCTACCTACAGGGCAAGCTGCTGGGACGTCAGTCAGCATTGCAAGACGCTGGTCTCCTTGGAGAGGTTGGTGGCTATGGCTGCTTGGCAGCATTAAGGAAAGTGACACCAGCATCTCTAATCAGAAACCTGGTAAGTGTCTAGCCCCATGAGGTAGAAAATTAATTGGGGAACAGACCTACCACAGCATGAGACAACCAACAGGGTGACTTGATGCACATTGCACTTGGCTAGAAAAAAATGAAATTCTGTAAATTAATTGCCAGATAAGAAGGAAATGAGGTGTTCTGTCTGACCCAGGAGTCCTTTTTCCTTTCTCCCCACCCTCTCCCATCATTCTCTTCCTCCCCTCTCTTTTCTAGCCAACCAGCCCCCTCAATGCCTGTATTAGATTTTCATTAATTGAACAGCAGTCACAGGTTACAGAACTTTTGTCTGAGGAGGACATAAAACCCCCAAACTTTCCATAGAAGCCAGAAGGGAGAGAGGGAAAGAAATGATTTTTCATAGAAGGTGCTCTACTGAGAGAAATGGAGATGAAGGGACTCTTTGTGAAGCTGCAGTGCTAAGAAAGGACTGTGATTCTGTAGAGTGGTGGCATCTATTTTTTTCCACCGAGGTCAAAACTGAGATTTATAGACAAATAAGAATCAGATGGAGAGGGAAACGTGTATTGGGGAAAATACCTCAAGTTTACTGCAAGGCACTGAGACCCAGGGAGCTCAGATGTGTAGGGTCACTTACCTGCCTTCTGGCTGCTTTCTCTTTTTTGCAGTAGTGTGATGTTGTAAAGATACTAGACCAGGGTTCCTGCTCCCTGACATTAATTGACATTTTGAAGTGTGGGCTTGCCCCGTGTGTTGTATGAAGATGTTGAGCAGCACAGCTGTTCTCTGCCTACTAGAGACATTGCACTCTCTGAGGCTGTGACAACCAAAAATACCTTCTGACATTGCCACACATCCCCTGGAAAGCAAAATCCCCCATGGTTGGGAACTACTGCTTCAGAGGGTAGACTGATGTTAACGCTACAATTTCTGGAGTCTAAAATGAAGCAGAAAACTTTCTGCTAGTGAACTGACACTGATTCCAGGTTGTTCCAGGTTCCAGAGTAGATATAATCGAAATTTCATGTCACCTGTTAAGAAATTCTTTGACTTCTCTGGGTATAACAGGGATATTGATAGCTTTCGGTTGGGGATGTATTTCTGTCTAAAACAATCTTGAAAACATAGCCCAATAAATTCTCCAGGCAGGGCACCTTCTCATTGGCCCACCTGTAAGCCTTATGAGCATCCTATTCTAATAAATCACTTATCTTATCTATCACTTTTCCTCTTACTGAATTCTTTCTGTGCTGAGGCATAAAGAACTAGACTTAAAGAAATTCTTCCCAGGAAGATATTCAAATAGCTAACAGATATGTGAAAATGTGCTCAACATTGCTAATCATCTGGGAAATGCAAATCAAAGTCACAATGAGGTATCATCTTCACATCTGTTAGAATGGCTGTTATCAAAAAGACAGGAGATTAACCAGTGCTGGTGAGGATGTAGAGAAAAGAATCTTGTGCTACAAACCCTGTGGGATTGTAAATTGGTGTACCCAATATAGAGAACAGTAAGGATGCTGCACACACAAAAATATAAAATGGCCTATTCTACTTTAGTGTATATATCCAAAGGAAATTAAACCACGCCATTGGAGAGATATTTGCACCCTTCATATTCAATGCAGTATTATTCACAATAGCCAAGGTATGGAAACAATCTAAGTGTTTATCAACAGATAAATGCATAAACAAAGTGTCATACACACACACACACACACACACACACACACACACCATGGAATACTATTTAGCCATAAAAAGGAGGAAATCTTGCCATTTGGGATAACATAATAAACCCTAAGGGCATTATGCTGAGTGAAATAAGTGAGATAGAGAAAGACAAATACAGTAGGACTTCATTTACATGTGAAATCTAAAACAAAATCCTTCCTCCCTCTGGCAAAAAAACAAAACAAAAATCAAACCCATAGACAGATATGTAGTTATCAGACATAGAAGGTGGGAGGTGAGGGAATTGGATGAAAGTGGTAAAGTACAGAGTTTCAGTTATGAGATAAATAAGTACTGAGAATGTAATGAACAACAGAATGACCCTAGTTAATACTGCTGCATGGAATATTTGAAAGCTGTTAGAGTAAATCCTAAAAATTCTCCCATAAGAAAAAACATTTTTGTACCTATATTTAAGTCAAATTATTCATTTTACTGTACATCTTAAATTTATACAGTGCTATATGTCACTTATATCTTAATATACTCAAAAGGAAAAATTATAATTACAATTTAAAAATACTACAAATCCATCTTAATGATAAATGACACTAAGTGTCCCAAGGCAGGGGAGAAGTAAAAATAAAGATGAATTGAGGCCACAGCGTACCTAATCACAGCCCATTGTCTTTAGCCCCTTAGGCCACTGAACCCAGACCAGAGCACTGCCTCCCATTCACAGAATTCCACGTCACATGTTAGTAGCTGCTCTCCAAAAACACGAGCGTCCAAACACAACAGGCAAGGGGCACATTAATGGGGTTTGAAAATTTAGTAAACTGTTTGAAATAACCTTGATGTAACGTGGTGACCACAGGTAAACATATTCGGAAATGACATATAAATAATATCCAGCTTCAAGTTAAGTCCTATGAGGGCCTCTAAGAAAAGCAAGCACAAATGTTGGGTTAAAAAAAGCAGATGAGTAGTGTTAAAATAGCCTACACATGGAAGGGTGGCTAAGGCAGCCTTTGGCTCTTAACTAAGTGATGTTCATCCTTACAATATCTGTATTTGAGAGATTAAGAAAAAGTTTGGACATTGTATTCCACTTCGCCCTTTCCACCTTGGTGCTTACAATAGTCCTGATGCTTCTGTCTTTTTCCCAGGACACTTGACTCTCCATCACACACAACTGACTGAGAGATTAGATAAGTGTTGTCTGGAGAACAATGAGACTTAGTGGATAAACAGGGATGGCTTACAAAGAGCATAAAAAGGGTGGATATCATCAGGGTAGCACAGGATTGGGATGTGAGTCTTGTGTGCTGCATCAGGGTGTGAACCTGAGCCCATCATTACCATCCAATCCTTTTTACAATTGACCTTGAAAAGAAGGTCAGTGTGATATTGACCAAATTTGCAAATCACACAAAGCTTGCAGGTAGGGGAGATAAAGACGATGACATATTACAAACCCAGCAGGAAAATAGATAATTCAGGGCACTGGTTGAACAAAAGTAAGATGAGGTTTAATACAGAGACATGCAAGATAATATATGCACCTGAGAGAAAATAACTCTCAGCACAGATTCAAATTATGGGGGTATTACTCAGGAAGCTGCCATGCTGAGTGAGATTTGGGAAGGATGGCGGATAACAAATTGAATAGGGGTTCACAGTGCAATGCCACAGCAAAGAAGGACAGTGCTATTTTGAGATGTGTAGACAATATAAAGAGATCTTTGAAAATACAAGAGGGGACAGAGTGTTCCTTTTACTATGTGGGTAAAAACTCACCTTGAACTCCCCGGTGCCCTGACTCTTAACAAAGACGGCAATAAGATGGAAGATTTAGCAAAGATAGTTATTTGAATGCTATTCAAAATGATGCACAGGTCTCCCTAGGAGAAGCTGAATTGACTTCCCTTGCAAACACACATTTATAAAAAGTTTTTTTCACGGCAAGGTCCTCCTCTTATTATATTTCCTTTAATGTCTTGTTGACTTTCAGAAGGGGAAAATAACTATTTAGACAGAAAAGAACAAATAACCAAATGTATTATTTTAGGGAGCAGAAAAACAAGTGCTGAATTTTCATATGGTTAGCAATATTTACAGGGTATAAATTCCTGCCTGCTGAAATTTTTGACTCTCATAGGGAAAGAGATGACAAAATTGTCATATAAGGACAAATTAACCCTTGTATTAGACTCATGAATTAATATTAGAATAATAAACATTCAAAGGAGAGAGTTTGTGCTGGAATCAATTAGAGAAGTTTTCAAATTGCTCTCTCCTCCACTCATAGTATTGAAAAGTCAGTAACAGTAGAGGTGAGCAGTTAATTGAATGGGGAGAAATTGGATCTTGTGAGGTTGGTAAGAGGGAAATGACTGGCACCTAAGCCAGCTGGTAGGGGTCTCAGGAACAGAAAGGTAGAAGAACAAAAATCACTAATACTTGGGAAAATCTAGGCTTTGCAATCAGTTATACTAGGTTCTAAGCTACACTCTAGAATTTAGTAGATTTATAAGCATGCAGTTTATTTACTCTGAGGCTAAGATGTTTTATTAAGTTATAAAAATTACTTCACAAGATTATAATGACAATTCAAAATACTATGTATATGTGAAGTACTTAGATGTCAAAGCCTGTAGTCGGTCCATGATAAAGGTTTACAATTTTAGTGATTAGTTGTTTGAAGCCATAGGGGGCGGAGGCAAAGACTAACAGGTTTTAATCCTGGAGAATTTTAGTACATTTTCTTCAGAAATGCAGTAGATAGGAGGATAATTTATTAGCTTGGCAAGGTGCTTAGATTTTTCACCCAGATCGAGTTTGAAGAGATGGTAGAACATCTCAAAAGCCTAGAATGCCCAAGCTTTTGATTTTGCCAGAATTTGCCTCTTGAGGTATTTCATGCACTGCTCAATATAGGGAGGGTAGAGTAACTAAAACTGTACAGTTGTGTAACAATTCTGAATCAGTTTTTCAAAACTTATAGGACTACAATGTATTAACATTTTTGCAGAACAGATTTTGAACATTTTGATGGGCCTAGGTCAAACTGAAAAAGAGCTCAGGACTAAAAATTCTCAGCTCATTGGATGACACGTATTCTTTTTTTTTAACGTGTTAAATACCCATCAAAAGTAATAGGAATTACTCATGCTCAGCTCCTAATTCACATTTAATTTCACACAAATAATGACAATATTTCTATGCACCATCATGAGTGTGTGTAGTGGGGAAATAAGTAGGCAATATAATAAGCTAAGATCCAAATAAAGGATGTAGCACATCTGTCTTAGGTTCATGGTACTTTGCATTAAGATTTATTATCTCATGGTTACTTTTTATGTTTATAGAACATTTGTTATCAGTTATCATTGCATGGACCATAGTCACAGGAGCAAAATATGAATATGTGGTTAAACCAGTCACTATATGATGTTTCTTTGCACATATTTATTCCTATTTTGTCATCATTCAAAAGACATTTTTATTTCCGCCATTCAAACAATAATCACTTCCAAAAGTTAAAATATAATCAGCAACATCTTAGCTGAAATGTACCTAATTTTACTGACAACAATTTGATAATAAATGAGAGAAAGGTTAATGTTAATGGTGACGATCATCTTTCCGATCACCCAAATTCATTCACACAGGTAGTGAATATTTTAGGTTTTATGGCCCAGCCCAGGAGGCAAAAATCTAGGATATTATGGAAATATTTATATAAATGAGAGAAAACAAGTGTCCACAAATTTTAAAAATAATAATTAAACATTATTCAGTGGCTCAGAACATAAAGAATCTGCTTGCAATGCAGGAGACCTGGGTTCAAACCTGGGTCAGGAAGATCCCCTCAAAAAAGGAAATGGCAAACCCACTCCAGTATTCTTGCCTGGAGACTCTCATAAACAGAGGAGCCTGGTGGGCTCTCCATGAGGTCACAAAGAGTTGAACATGACTGATCAACTTTCGCTTCACTTCATCGATATAACAGTTAATATAATAATAAATCAATGTATTTTAAATAATACGGGTCTATTAATGAGAAGAATGAAATTCTTTGAGGGGGTGGTGACAGCATTTTACTTCACTGAAGTTCAAAGC
Source organism: Antilocapra americana (assembly GCA_007570785.1). NCBI lineage: Eukaryota > Metazoa > Chordata > Mammalia > Artiodactyla > Antilocapridae > Antilocapra > Antilocapra americana. The sequence goes on from ML662496.1 coordinate 10,891,163, forward strand.
TAGTGGTCCATCAGTCCTGGCCTTATTCTTCCACAAAGCCTTCCCCTACTCCCCTGAAACACAGTGATATTTTCCCAGGGAATACTCCAGAACATGCTGCTAGCACCCTTCTTTTGGTACATAATATACTAACCTCATAGCACTGGACTCTTTTTAAAATGGGGTGGCAGTTTTGGAGCATAGGTTCTGGGGTAAGACACCCTGAGCATGAATTCCAGTAGAATTGAAACATTATTAGTTGTGCAACCTTTGATCAGTTACTTCAGTTTGCTCACCTATAAAAGAAAAAGTAGTACATACTTCATAGGGATGTTGTAAAGATTAAAGAAATTTTAAAAAGCAAATATTAATACCATGCCCTGGTGACTCAGACAGTAAAGAATCTGCTTTCAGTGGCACCCCCCTGGAGTATTTTTGCCTGGAAAATTCCATGGACAGAGAAGCTGGGCTACAGTTCATGGGGTCACAAACAGTGGGCATGATTGACTGAATTACACTTTCACTTAGAAGAAAAAGATGACATATAAAGCACTGACATAAATATTATCCTTGATTAAAAATAAAACATTTAAAAATGTAAAGCTATGCTTAGTTCATGAGTTGCATAAAAACAAGCAGTAAGTTGGGTTTGGGTCATGAACTATATTTGGCTAAATTTTTTATTTTAAACTATCATTATGTGTGTATTAGAGCCAAAATGAACTTTAAGCTGTCGTCAAAATTACCTCACTCACTGTACAGGTAAAGAAATTGAGACCAATAGTTAACTGACCTACCATGACCATCTAGCTCATTAGCAACAGGTCCCAGAATAGAGCCTTCATCCTTGGAGCCTCCTACAACTTCAAGTCCCAAAGTCAGCCTGAGTAGGGTGCTAAGAGCAAGGCAGAAGAAGTCAGTTAGAATTAGTGAGTTCAGACATTTAAGTCTTACTCAGTTCCAAGAAGAGGACCCTACACACTAGCCTCCTACCTGAATCTCAGCAGTTTACAAGGATTTAGGAATTACTTGTTCAAGACTATAAGCATCTAGGGAGAAGGCAGGATCTGTAATACATAAGCTTTTCTGCTTTAGGACCCAAAATGCTCCAGTAGATGTATATTAGTGTGCTAGAGCAGCCAACAGTTAGAACTGGTCATGGAACAATAGACTAGTTCAAAATTGGGAAAGGAGTACATCAAAGATGTGTATTGTCACCCTGGTTACTTGACTTATATGCAGAATATATCATGTGAAATGCTGGGCTGGATGAATCACAAGCTGGAATCAAGATTGCCAGGAGAAATATCAATAACCTCAGATATGCCTATGACACCACCCTTATGGCAGAAAGCGATGAGGAACTAAAGAGTCTAATGATGAAAATGAAAGAGGAGAGTGAAAAGCTGGCTTAAAACTCAACATTCAGAAAACAAGGATAATGGAATCCGGTCCTATCACTTCATGGCAAAGAGAAAGGGAAACAATGGAAACAGTGACAGACTTTATTTTCTTGGGCTTCAGAATCACTGCAGATAGTGACTGTAACCATGAAATTAAAAGAAGCTTGCTCTTGGAAGAAAAACTATGACACACTTAGACAGTGTATTAAAAAAAGAGATTACTTTACCGACAAAGGTCCATATACTCAAAGCTATGGTTTTTCCAGTAGTTATGTATGGATGTGAGAGTTGGACCATAAGGAAAGCTGTGTCAAAGAATTGAAGCTTTGAAAACTGTGGTGTTGGAGAAGACTCTTGAGAATCCCTGGGACTGCAAGGAGATCAAAGTCAATTCTAAAGGAAATCAGTCCTGAATATTCATTGGAAGGACTGATGCTGAAGCTGAAGCTCCAATACTTTGGCCACCTGATGTGAAGAGCTGACTCACTGCAAAAGATCTGATGCTGGAAAAGATTGAAGGAGAAGGGGACGACAGAGGATGAGATGGTTTGATGACATCACTTACTTAATGGACATGAGTTTGAGCAAGCTCCAGGAGATGGTAAAGGACAGGGAAGCCTGGTGTCCTGCAGTCGGGTTGCAAAGAGTTGGACATGATTGAGCAATTGAACAACAACAAAGAGTGGTCAAAGAACCACAGATTTGGTGGTTTAGACAGTAGAAATTCATTTCCTCACAGTTCTGGAGGTTGGAAGTCTGAGATTAAATGGTGGGCAGGGTTGGTTTCTCTCACAGGCCTCCTCTCCCCTTAGCTTCTAGATGGCTGCCTTCTTTCTATATTTTTACACGGTCTTCCCTCTGTATGTGTCTGGGTATTAATCTCTTTACTTTAAAAAAATGTGTTTATTGTTTTATTTTTGGCTGTGCTGAGTCTTTATTAAGGTGCACAGGCTTCTTCTTGTAGCAGCTTCTCTCGTTGGGGAGCACAGGCACAGTAGTGATGCACGGGCTTAATTTCCCAACCAGGAATTGAACCCATGTCCCTTGCATTGGCAGGTAGCTTCTTAACTACTGGACCACCAGGGAAGTCCCTCTTCTTCTTATAAGGACACCAATCATACTGGATTATAGCCTATCCCAATTACCTCACGAAGTGAAGATAAAAACTAAATTACCTTCAAATAGACTCATATCCTAAAGTATTGAGAGTTAGGACTTCAATGTTGAGTTTTAGGAGTACATTACTTAGCTCATAACAGATTCCTAAGTCTGGGATTCTGATACTTTAGAATGGTATCTTTTTGTACCTGTGTAATTCTATAATATTTGCATTGAGTACAGGATGGTAGATTGATAAGAAAGGGATGTAAGTAGCCTTATAGAATTGTTGCTTTTCAATGTTGGGAGCAGATGGACTGTCATAACCAAGTCTCCCAAATATTCATGGGTTTTAGTTTTCCCAACCCTGAGACAGAAGAGACTGGGCACATTCAGAGTGGTATGGCTGTAGACGGAGGCAGGTGTCACAGGCGCCCTCAGATCCCTAAGGCAGAATCCCTGACCTGACTTAACAGAGGCAAAACAGAAGTGAATAAATGTTTGCCACAAACCTGAAGATGTAGAGGAAAGTAATTCCATCTGCCCGATGCATTCAGGTTATGCATTACAGTTTCAGAATTATATTTTAAACCAAGTAATATTTCACAGGGATAACATAATCACCTAATGAAGTTTACTTGATGTTAATTATAGAGATGTATTGAAATCCAGCAACAAAATTTATTTTGTCTGAAATATCCCTTACTTTTTCATAAGATGTAATTGAGAGTATTGTGTCTATAGCATTCCATTCAAAGTCACCTTGCCCTGCCACAAAATCCTGTCCTGCTAGGAATATATTTAAATGCATGGTGTACAAATTCTTACCTTATAGAAGTTTCTGGGCATTTCTGACCGAAATATGGGTAGAAATAATGGTTTCTAGGAAAAGCATTAAAAAGTAAAATTTGTTTACATTGTTCTGTGTGAGTGCATGCTCAGATACTCAGTTGTATCTGACTCAAGACCCCATGGACTGTAGCCCACCAGGTTCCTCTGTCCGTGGAATTTTACAGGCAAGAATACTGGAGTGGGTTGCCATTTCCTCCTCTAGGGTATCTTCCTGACCCAGGGATTGAACCCATATCTCCTGCATCTCCTGCATTGGTAGACGGATTCTTTACCACTGAGCCACCTGGAAAGCTGTACACTGTTTTGCACTTCTTCCATAAGAATCCCTTACTTTTAGTTAATCAGAGGTGTTTAGTAATTTGCCCAAGGTCACAGAATTTATAATGGGTGGAGTCAAAGCCAACAGCCAATTCTGTTTGACTCTATTCTAATACTTTTATCATAGCTTTGCTATTTCTTTCAGAATCCCTTTAATCATAAAACACCTAATAACCTGAAATACAATTTTGTATAACATACTTTCTCTGTTGGCCCACTTTTGTCTGTAATTAATATAAAATTAACTCAAATTGATTTAGCTCCTTCTCAATATGGCAGCTGCATATCTGCAACCAGCAAGGGAATCAAACTGGGCAGAAGAGAGAGATGGCTCTCTATAGAGTAAAGGAAAACTGTCTCTGATGATTCCAGCAAACCTTTGCTTTGGTCTTATTGATTGGTATTAGTACACATGCCCTGAACCAATCAAAGGAATGGGATTAAATTTGAACCCATCAGGTCAAGCCTTCGACCTGAGGTTAATTCCCTAATCTACAGACAGGCTGTTCTGTGGAGAAGTTGTGAAATGAAGACTGGGGAGTAAACTGCAGTTTTGCTCCCTCCCAAGGGCCATATAACACCAGGCTTTTTAATTTTTTAATATTCCCCCTCAGTGTGTTTGAATGTACTGTAACTGCAAGGCGTTTGCTTCATCAGGATTCTGTGCCTTTAAAAAAGAGTGGGTTTTAATTAATTACATGTCAGGCAGACTAAACCCTTTGCCAAAGCAACACCTTCTTAGTAAAGAAAATGCTTTAGGAATGCTAAAGCGTGGGTGACAAACACCGGAGCAAACTTGCTGAAATGTAGCTGTCATTGAGAAATTCTCTTCAAGGCACTACTTCTGTGAAGTTATTCTTGTTAATTAAGGGAAGAAAGGGAGAAAAAGACCTTCATTTTTATTATAATACATCAAAGAATAATTTTTTAGTTTTAAGGCAAATATTTGCTTTTCTGGCAAATATTTTAAGCAAATGTTTATTTTTTTAAGTTTTTAACACAAATATTTGCAATTTCCTTGGGTTCTGCTTTTTTCTGTATGATGTGTTTAAAAAGAAATTTGTATCCCTGGATTTTTAAGACTACAAAAGGATGAACTGTGTCTATTGTACTGTTTTAGTAGTTTATAACTAAACATGAAAAATATTCTTACAATTTTAATAAGACATAACATTTTAAAAGAACATTAGGGATCTCTTAGAAGTATTATTAGCAAAATTAATTTATAATCATGCATCTTTTTCACAAATTATCATTTCTCTTTTAACAATGAAGCTTCAGATAAGGATTATTTTCAAAATTAGGATAAATAATATTTCATATATCATCAAATACCAAAGTTATTTTTAAATAATTTCAGGTATATTAATTTATTGAACCTTTATTATAGCTAAGTTTCTTCATTTTACAAGTAAGAAAAGTGAGGCTCAGGGAATTAACACTGATAATAAGTAGTGGGTTTGACATCCAAACCCAGATAATCTGGTTCAAAGCACTGCTCTTTTCGATAATGTTATACCATTTTTTTCAGTACCCAGTGCCTTTCCAGAAGTATCCCAAAGATTTTCTCCACTCAACAATCTTTACCTCAATAATTAATGCTCTTGATCATATCCTCAAATTTTCCTTTCCATTTTCCTACTTATTAATAAGAGGCAATATTTGAATGGCATTTAGTGGTTTACCAAGTGTTCTCACATAGTATTTTAATTACAAAGTATATTTCATTGACATTCCCATTTTGCAGGAAAGCAACTGATGTTCAGTGAGGTAAAGTTCTTAGGCCAGGAATGACATCACCAACATGGTGACATAGGTCATTCCTGACTTGGTTCCCCCTCCCAAGGCAAACAATTAACCACTAGCAATAGGTAAGACACCACTGAGAGAATCCTAGAATGTGGGGGAGAGGCTGAGGCTCCACTTCGCACTACTGAGACCAAGAGAGCCCATATTAGACTAAGAGGAGTGGCAACTGTGCCAGTGCATTGGCACAATGCAGGAGAAGTGCATTGCTCCTCTCCCAGGTTGGAGGAGTACCATGCCAAGAGGCTTCCCCGAGCCTACAGTTCCCCCAGTAAGAAAAGAGAGCCCAGGGTGGACATTTAGCTCACTGAGCATCCTGGATCACTATTTGGGAACCTCCGCTCGAGTCATGTCTCACAGAGATTGCAGAATTTCTGTGGCACTCAACTACTGGGCATCTGATTGTGATGGAAGAGGGAAGAAGAGCCTTGCAAGGATCAGTACTTGGATCTTGGCAGAATGAGTTCTTACCTGTAGCACCCAGGTACAGTCTCAAACAGTGCCTTTGCTCATTGGCAGAACTAAGACATGGAATAGTTTGATCAGGGAACTTGGCAGGGTACAGGTCTGTCTGATTTGGGACCTCAAACAAACAGCTTTGCTGGCCCTGCAACTAGACTTACCCCCACACTGGCACAGAAGCCAAATCACATCCCAACCCACTTCTGAGTATCTCCCAGCCCTGCCTGATCAAAAGGTCTGGCCAGAACACCTGGAAGTTACATAGCCTAAGAGTGCTCACGCAGGAGTATGGCAGACAGAGATCATCATCTGCAGAGTGAAGACAGTTGTCTTGTTTGGTTGGAGAGCTTTTAGTGTCAGTTGGCTTGAGTCAAGACCACAAATGAAAAGCCTTGCCAGTCTTGAAGTCAGTTTCTCATGCTCTCCTGGGCAGGGAAACTAATTCGTAGCCTTGCTCATTGCGGAATACAGCCTTCAGCTCACCCAAGTAGTAGGAAACCTAAACAAAACACATGGGAAGCTGTGTAGTTCATCCAACATCCTCACTTACAGTGGCACCGGAATAGAGATCACAGCCTGTGGCTTTCCCCTTCTGCGGAGTAACCTAGTGGCCTCATGTGGCCTGGGAATTCTGTGCACAGTCTTGCTCAATTCAGATTCCCAAAAAGCAAGCTGTGTAGGCTATGGAGCCCACCCTGTTGCCCTGCCAGGGCAGAGAAATTAATTTATATTCCCTATATACTGCTGAGTATAGTATTTAGCTCTGACTGCTTAGTAAGCCAGACCAGAAAAACCAGGTAACTGTGCAGCTCATGCTACACCTTCAGTTGGGTAGGGAACTGAGTCAGAAGTCCTATCCAACTGTTAGCCAGCAGCAGCTCCCCCAATCTCTTCCCCTCACCCCAGAGCTCAGAAAGTGGCTTTGCACAAAAACAGATCCCGATTACAAGACCTGTCTGCCTAGGACATTACCAGAAGTTACACCCAGACACTCAAACTGAGCTGATTGGTGAAGAACTGTCTGTCAGAGTGAATCTATATAATCTGATTCTTAAGGAAGAGACTGCTTCCTTAAGTGCAGAGACAGCAGTGTAAGGTATCAAGGATCATAAAAATTAGGTAAATATGACATCACCAAAGAAAGCTAATGAAGCTCCAACAGCTAACTCTAAAGAAATGGAGGACTATGAACTCTTCAAAAAGCTTAATGAACTATAAGAACACCCACGATGAGTAAACAAAATTAGGAAAACAACACATAAACAAAATGAGACTTTCAACAAAGAAATAGAAACCCTCCAAACAAAAACAAAAAAACAAACAAACAAAAAATCCTAGAACTGAAAAATATAAGGCCTGACTTGAAGAATTCAACAGAGAGCTTCAAAGGTAGACTCAGCCATATAGATGAAAGAATCACTGGAAGACAGGACATTTGAAATTATCCAGTCAGAGGTGCAAAAGGAAAAAAAGAGTAAAAAAAAAAGGCCCACAGGATTTATGGGACAGAATCAAAAGAAACAAGATCTGCATTGTAGAAATTCCAGAAAGAGAAGAGAAAGGGATGCAAAGAGTATTTAAAACAATAAATGCTGAAAACTTCCTAAATCTTAAAAGAGAAATGGACATCCAGATCTATGAGGCCCAAAAGACCCCAAATGGGTTGAATGGGAGTAGGGCTACATCACGACAGATTCTAACTAAATTGTCAAAAGTCAAAGACAAGGAAAGAATTTTGAAAGCAGCAAGAGAAAAAAGAGAAATCAAACACAATGAAAACCTATGAGGTTATCAATGGATTTCACAACAGAAACTTTTCAGACCAGGAGAGAATGTGATGATACATTCAAAATATTAAAAGAAAAATTGTCAATCAAGAATCCTATATACAGCAAAGATGTCCTTCAAAAATGAAGGAGAAATAAAGACTTTCCCAAACAAATGAAAGTAGAGGGAGTTCATCACCACCAGACTTGTCTTATAAAAAATTATAAAGGGAGTTCTTTAAGTGGAAGTAAAAAAAAAGACACTAATTAAATCATAAAACCATAAGAAGGTAGTGTAAAACTCACTGGAAATAATCAATATATAGTCAGATTCTGTAATGTGGTTCTAGCAGCATACCATGCATTCACAACTCTAGTTTAAAAGTTAAAACATGGTAAAAATAACTACAATCATCTGCTATTGGTTATCCACTATAAAAAGTATGTAAACTGGCATCAATAAACTTGTGAGGGAGAGGAGGAGTAAAAGTGTGTAGTTTAGGAATGCCTTGAAGTTAAGATGTTACCAGCTTAAAATATGGTGTCACAATTTTACAACACTTTATGTAAGTCTTATGGTAGCCACAAGGGAAAAACCTGCAATAATCACATGAAAGAACATGGTAAAGAAATCAGAGCATAATGACCAAAGACATCAAAACACAAAAAAACAAGAAAAACAAAGAACAATGGCCCTACAAAACAGCCCGAAAGCAATTAACAAAATGATAATAGTAAGTTTTTAACCTATCAATAATTACCTTAAAGGTAAGTGTATTAAAGTCTCTAGTCAAAAGACACTGAATGGAAAGTTGGGGGAAAATGTTGGAGTACGAAAACTCCGAACTCACCTCCTGTCACAGCCATACCAAAACCATGACTATTTATAAAGGATCTATTGATGAGAAAGACCAGAATCTAGCAGAAAGATCTACCACTAAGGATATAAAGAAAGAATCATGATAGGGGTAGGAGGGGTTGATTCATGGTATAATCAAGACTCATGCTCCTGGCTAGGCAATCCACAAATGAGAGGTTAACTACAATTACAGTTTTCCCCAAGAAGCAACAGGTCTGAGTTCTGCATGGGGCTTTGCACCCAAGGGGTCCTGCACCAGGGAGACAGCCCTCAGAACATTTGGCTTTGAAGGCCAGGGCAGGACTTACTTTCAGGAGATTCAGAGAGCTATGGGAAATAGAGACTTTACTCTAAAGGGTACACACAAAATCTCACATGCACTGGGACCAAGGGCAAAAGTAGTAATTTGAAATGAGCCTGGGTCAGACCTGCTTGCTGAACTTAGAGAGTCTCCCAGAGCAGCAGGAGGCAACTGGAAACTCATCCTGGGGATGTAGACACTAGTGGTAGGTAGCTATTTTGGGGAGCTTGCTCTACCATGAGGACACTGGTGCTGGCAAGCACCATTTTGGAATCCTCCCTCTAGTTTATTAGCGCTGCAATTCTGGCCCACTCACCAGACTGTTAACACTAGTACGCCTCAGGCCAAGCAACTAAGTGGGTGAAGACAAGACCCATGCACCAGCAGGCAGGCTGCCCTGAGAACTCCCCTCCCCTCCGTCCCACCCCTGTGCCCATAACTTCCCCAGGACACAGCCTCCCCTGTGTTGTAGAAGACCCAGGATCCTGCCCCAACACACCAGTGTGCACATACTAGTCCAGGCATGCCCAGGCTCTGCAGCCAGAGACTCCAGAACCCAGCTCTGTCTACCAGTGGGCCAACATTAGCTCCAGGACCACTGCAGCTCTGCAGTCCAGAGTAGCAGGACTCAGACCACCAGCAGGATGGCATCAGCTCTGAGACACCTTAGGCCCCACAGCCAGCAGCCCCAGGATCTGGTTCAACACAACAGTGGCCTTAAACAAGCTTCAGGACACCCAGAACCTGAAGCTAATAGTGTTAGGTGTTGACTCCACACACAAGTGGACCAGGCCCTGAAGCCAGAGATTCTGGAACCCAGGTGCACCCACCAGTGGGATGACACTAGCCTTGGGACCACTTGGGCTTGGCTCTGTCCGCCAGAAGACTCATATGAGCCCTGGGACACCCCCATAAGACCCTAGCCCCTGCCACCAGAAGGTTGACGTTAGATCTAGGACCCCTGATCCTGAAACCACACACCTCAGAACATGGCCCAGCCTACCAGTGAGTCAGCACTAGGCCCAGGATTCATGAGGCTCTGCAGCCAGCTTCCTCACGACCCAGCTTCACCAACCAGTGGGAGTAACCTCTGCAAAGGCAGGCCTAACCCACTGGGCCAGGGGTGCCATGCCTACCAGACCTCCAGTTGTAGTCAGCCTACTACAACTAAAAGACTCACACAACATGCCTAAGGGGCACCCTTAGAGTACATAACTCTGGTGATCAAAGGAGAGTGTGCTGCTGGAATGCATAGGATATCTCCTGCAAAAGGGGACTTCAAGGTCAGGAACCATAACCAAACTACTAGATGTATAAGAATAAAACAGAAAAGTAAGCAAAAATGAGGTGACAGAGAAACATATTCTGAATGAATGAACAAAATAAAACCCCAGGAGAGCCAACTGTAGTAGCAATAACATACCCAAAAAAGAGTTAAAGGTAACAATTGTAAAGACAAATAAAAAACTCAGGAAAAGAATGGATGAACAAAATGGGAATTTAGAAGCTTTAAACAAAGAGAAAATATAAAGAATAACTAAACAGAGGTGAATACAATAACTGAAATAAAAATTATACTAGAAGGAACCAGTAGTAGATTATATGATACTGGATTAGCAAGCTGAAAGACGAAAGCAGTGGAAATCACTGAAGATGAACAGAAAAAAGATGAGAAAATAAAAAGAATTAAGATAATTTAATAAAATAAAAATTTTAATATATTTAATAAATTAAATAAAATTTAATAAAATTAATTTAATAAAATGAAAAGAATTTAATCTCGTTTAAGAGACTGCTGAAACAATATCATTCATACTAACATCCACAGTATAAGGGTCCCAGAAGGAAAAGATAGAGAGAAAGGGGCAGAGAACGTACTTGAAGGCATAATAACTGAAAATTTCTCTACTCTGGAAAAGGAAACAGACTTCCACATCCAGACAACAGAGTCTCAAACAGGATCAGTCCAAAGAGGATCATACTAAGACATACTGTAATTAAAATGGTAAATATTAAAGAGAGAATGTTAAAATCAAAAGAAAATAAGTGGGAATGCAATTCACGTCAATGTGTGGCAGAACCAACACAATATTGTAAAGAAAAGTCTTTTTTGAATGTTACAATTAAAAAAAAATGAAAAATCTTCTGCAAAGCAAAAAAAAAATGATCAGTAAAATGAAGAGACAACCTATGGAATGGGAAAAATAATAATACAGATATACTATAAACCAAATATCTGATAAAAAGTTAACATCTGAAATATATAGGAAACTTAAATAAAACTACAAATAATCTAAATTGAAAAGGCAAAACATAAAAAGACATTTTTCCAAAAAAGATATTCAAATGATCAATGGATGCATGGAAGGATGCTAAGCATCAATAATCATTAGGGAAAAGTAAATAAAAACCACAATAAAATACCTGGTAGAATGGCTAGCATCAAAGAGACAAGATACAGCAAATGCTGACAAAAATATGGAGAAAAGGAAACCATTATATACTAATGATGGAATTAAAAATTGGTATATCATTTATAGAAAATAGTATGTGTGTATGTTTAGTTGCTCAGTCATATCTGACTTTTGCAACCCCATAGACTATTGCCTGCCAGGCTCCTCTGTCCGCAGGATTGATTCTCCAGGCAACAGTACTGGAGAGGGTTGTCATTTCCTTCTCTGTGGGTTCTTCCTGACCCAGGAATTGAACCTGGGTTCCCGGCACTGCAGGCAGATTCTTTACTAACTGAGCTATGAGGGAAACAGAAAATAGTATGGCGCGTCCTTAAACATTAAAACTAGAACTACACATAGGCTTGAGCAATTCTACCCTGGAAATATATCACTGGGAAATGAAATCAATATGCCAAAGAGATATTTGCACCCTATATTCACAGCAGCATTTACAAGAGCCAAGATATGGGAACAACCAAAATGTCCACTGACAGATGAATGGATAAGTTTGTGGTTTGTATATAAAATGGAATATTATTCAGCCATAAAAATGAAAAAAATCCTGCCATCAGTTACAACATGGATGGATCTTGAGGGCATTATATTAAATGAGATGGTGTTGAAGCTGAAACTCCAATACTCTGGCCACCTCATGCGAAGAGTTGACTCATTGGAAAAGACCCTGATTCTGGGAAGGATTGGGGGCAGGAGGAGAAGGGGACAACAGAGGATGAGACGGCTGGATGGCATCACTGACTCAATGGACATGGGTTTGGGTGAACTCCAGGAGTTGGTGATGGACAGGGAGGCCTGGCGTGCTGTGATTCATGGGGTCACAAAGAGTCGGACACGACTGAGCAACTGAACTGAACTGAAGAAATAAAAACACATACTGTATGATTTCACTTATATCTGAAATCTAAAACAAACCAAAATAATGGAAAAAGTAATCAGATTCATGGCTATCAAGGACAGGGAGTCATGGGATGGGAAATTGAGTAAAAGTGGTCAAAAGGTACAAACTTCAGTTATAAGAGAATACTGGGGATATAACATACGACACAATGACTATTCTTAACACTGCTGTGATATATATTTAAGATGTTAAGAGAGTAAGGCCAATGAGTTCTCATCACAAGAAAAACATTTTTACTTTTTCTTTTGTGTCTACGTAACTAAACTTGCAACAATCATTTTCATGATATACGTAGAGCAAATTATTATGCTGTGCATTTTAAGCTTATAGTGCTATGTGTCAATTATATTTCAATAAAACTGGAAAAAATAAAAGGAAAAAAGATACTATTCAGGATCCTTCAGCTAAGAGGAGGTAGAGGTAAGACTTTATTCAACTCTTTTTTTTTTTTCCTGCCGTATGACTATGCCATTTTCAGAGGAAGAGATTTTCCTTTGGGCCATCATGATTGAATTGTATGGAGTGGAGTAAATGTCACAGAGACTTTTTCACACTCGTCCCATGGGAGCCTGGTACTTTCCTTTAGGAACATACAGGGGCCAGTGGGAGAGCATGAGCTGGAGAGCCTTCAAGTGTTCCCATTGGTCAGGGAAGACCTACTTTTATCTCTTTTGCACATGAACTTCTATGAAATAATATTTTAGATACAATATTCTTCAGCTTAAAAACCCCTGTCAAAACAAGAAAAGAAGTTCAGAATGAAAAAAACCTCCTATTCCAAACCTCAGAGAAGGTAAATAATTTCCCACAAATCACATAGCTCACAGACGCACAGGACCAGCAAGGCCATAACCCAGTTCTCCCAAGTCATATCCCAGAGCTCTTTCTACCATCATGATAAATGCTACTTTCCTGAAGAAAAAAGTCATTTAAAAGCCCATTACAGAAATGATAAACTGGGAGCCAGAAACAAAATCTTAAGGAAAAAAGTAGGCCAAGTGCTGTATTGAGGTCTGAGAAGGCCATTTTTGCCTACTCAGGCACTGATTCAATTTTTCATTTTGGCATGAGTTGAGGTTTCTTCTTTCTTATGTCCAGGTACAACTCTTTTTCAGGAAAATTCACTATGGGCAATTATCTACTTGGGGAAATAAATGAGACTCTTTTTAATGGTGTTCCTTGCCCTGCTTTGAAGAAGGATAAATCAGAACTTGTTCTCAAAAGACCTTACCAAAAATAAAAAATATATTTTAATATTCACAGGCAGCCCTGGTAAATGAAAAATATACATGATAAGCATGGAAAATACAAACAATCAAAATGTTAGTAATGATATAATGTAATAATTTACCAGAATACTCAGGTAATAGAATGGGCACATAAATATAGTTTTCTAGTGAACTTAAACAAGCAAAAGAAAAAAAAAACTATTGTAGCCCTCACAAATTTTTTTAATGCAAGCTTATTCATTCTTAAAAAATAGTTACAATACACAAGGTAGGTTGGTTGATCATTTATATTACAGTGCTTCTGGACCATCATTCTGAATACGAGTTCTCACTGGGTTCTACACTATGAAGGAAACTGGATTTAAGGAAACTTACTCCCGAAGGCTTTTTTATTTTAAAAATTCATAAAATTTTCTCTCTAAAAATTTCAACTGCTTCTGTTTCCAGCCATGACAAAATAACTAGTATTTACAATGCTTGCTCACTGTAAACAGCTAGAACACTGGACAAAATGTACTGAACGTGAGTTTTCAGACATTGTTTAATAGGTAGAGCAGGACTGTTCTGAAAGAAAAGGAAAATAGATGAAATTACCCCTATAACTGTCCTAGCTTTCTGCTTAGTTATTCCTTCCGTACAGTGACAAAAGGAAGGTGAGCTCAGAACACAGAGATATCACTGAGTTGTGGTGTCAGAAATCAGAGCGCAGGAAGGCTGAAGCAGCTAGAATTTGTGGGGAAGCATACAGGAGGGAGGGGTTCCCAGGTGGTTCAGTGGTAATGAATCCACCTGCCAATGAGGGAGACTCAGGAGATGAAGTTTCGAGTTCAATCCCTGGGTCAGGAAGATCTCCTGGATTAAGAAATGGCAACCCATTCTAGTCCTCTTGTCTGGAAAATTCCATAGACAGAGGAGCCTGGTGGGGACTAAAGTCCATGGGGTCACACAGAGTTGGACACGTGGAGAGACTGCACACACACATTCCCATACAGGAGAGTTATTGAGGGTAGGAAGCTCCAGAAATCTGCAGAGGAATTCACTGTGCCTTTGACTACTAAAGTGCTTGTGGCTATGATATAGTTCTACAAGATCAAACAAAGAACTACATGCACCACAAAACAAATAATTCTCAGACCTCAAACAAGGCTGGGAAATGTTCAACCTCTCACTAGTTTAGTGTACAGGTCTCTTTGAACATCTGAGACATTCAGTAGTGAGCCCAGAAGGAATGAGATAGGAAGCAAGGTGACAGGGCACAACCACTAAAAGAATGGTACAATCATTGAGAACAGGGTACCACAAAAACTGGCTAGAACCTACTAGGCCCAAGATGGCAGAAAGTTTGACTTCCAGTAGACCTCAAGCCCCATTATGTACTCATTCTATAACATGAGCTACATGACATACTCACAGGTGCCAGGACAGTTTCCAGGCTGATCATAAAAGACCCAAAAGTGGGTGGCACTCGAATTTCTGGAAGTCCCCATGCCTTTCTCCAACATAGAATATTCCTCACACTCCTTAGTCTCTGAAAAAATTGAAAAAAATTGAACAGAGTCTAGTAACCTCTGAGACAACAACAAGGTATCTAACAAATATGAAGTGAAATCCCAGAAAGGGATGAGAATATGCAGAAAAAATTAAATACTGATACCAAATTTTACAAATATAGTGAAACCTATAAATGTATAGATCCAGGAAGCTCCAATGAATTCCAAGCAAGATAATTCTAAAAAAATACACACCAGGACTTGATAAAATAACTAAAAAACAATATTTAAAAATTTTTAAAAGACAAATATTTCTGGAACGAGTTTTCATATTCTAATAATGACTGACGGATTCTTATTAGAAATGACGCAGACTGGAAGACACTGAAAGTTCTGAAAGGAAAAACTTTAGAGACAAAGGTGAGATAAAAATATCTCAGGTAAACAAAACCTGAGAGAATTTAATTGTCAGCTGTTCTAAACTATGAAAATTACATCAAGTTTTCAAGTGGAGGAAAAGATAATATAAAATGGGAACTTGGATCTAAAAAAAGAAGATCCTTGGAAGTGATGAACATTTGAGGCAACAAAAATGGCATTTTCTTGTTTTTTAATTAAAATGTATTGACGATTTAGAGCAAGACTAATAATGTTTTGCAGGGTATTATAGCATATGTAAATGTAATATGTGTGACAATAGCACAAAGAATTGGAACTATATTATGGCTGTGAATGTAAGACGGTACAACAATGCTACCTGGTACTCTTACCATAGACTCAAGAATTTTGTTCCTCAGTATTTACCCAAGAGACATGAAACATGTTAAAGTCACGATGACTTTAACACAAATGTTCATAGATGCTGTTTTCATTTATGACAAATATTTATAGTGGCCAAACACTGGAATGGAACCAAAGATATATGAACTTAATGAATGATGAACAACTGTGTTTTGTTCATCCAATGGGATAGTACTCAGGGCTAAAGGAAGGAACTGCTGATGTATGCAAAAACATGGGTGAATCTCCAAAATACTATGCAGAGTAAAATAAGTCAGACAGAAAAAAATCCACATTCTAAATTTTACTTGTATGAAATTTAGGAGCAGACAAAATTAAAATATTAACAAGAAAATAGATCAAATGTTGCTTGAGGTCAGAATTTGTGGAATACTACCTGTGAATGGAACATAAGAACTTCTGAGATGAAAATACTGTATATCTTGATTACTGTATAATTTGTCAAAACTCATTAAATTGTGTAGTTAAATTGAGTTCCTTTTATAACATGGAGATTATAACCAACATTTAAAAATACAACTAATAAATAATAGGAGACAAACGATTTTATTAATGAACAATCTTTTTTAAAACAAGTTGATTTAGAATAATGGATATAGGAGTTTATATTTAGGTTAAATGAGAAACTCTGTGTTCTTTCAGTATTCTTACCTTTTTCATTAATGAATTAAATGTCTAAAATAAAATATTTGACCTGGTTGTATGTATTCTTCTGATTTTCTCATTTGATGGATGATTTTCTGATTAAAAAGGTCATACTTAAATCAAAGCAAAAAATAAATTTCTTCACTCCATTTTCCCTCCTTGAATGATACTGATTTTATTCATTAATTCATTCACTCACTTTTTGAATATTTTGAATAAGAGCACAATAGAGACTATAGAATCAATAAACTTGGTCTCTAATCCTGGCTAAGTATTAGTTGTATAGTTTTGGGCACCTCAGTCTTACTATTTTCTTGTTATTGTTGCAGACTATGTAGTCAGTAAGTAGCAATATTTCTACACCATTAAGAAAAAGCATAATCACCATCTTTCAGAAATTTACACTTGATGAAGAAGACAGGTAAACAAATATTTGTAACATATTTAGGTCACTGGCATGATAAAAGAATATATGTCTGCACCGGAAGTCCATAGAAGGGCTGCTGAAATGTTTGGGGAAAGTGTTAGAAAAGGAGTTCATATTTGGACTCAGAGTTGAAGAATTATTAGAAATTTACCTGGTTGACAAACAGGCAGGAGCCACTTTAGGTAGAGTAAATCCAAGTGCAAATGTAACAAGACTTAAGAAACATAATATCTTTTAAAAAAGTGTAGTGGTATAACATGTAAAAGTTATGGGTGAGAGACATGAAATGAAGCAGCTAGCAGCTCCTGGATCCATGCTGCATCGCATCTGTTGGGGTAAGAACACTATGAGATTCGGTGCTAAACAACAGCTTGTTTATCTGGATGGAGAGATTCAGAAATTGCAATGCTTACCAGCACTAGGATGTGTTTCCTTTTTATAAACATACCAGTGTTATTAATAGTAAAGAGTTTCTGCTACACTATTTAAAGTCACAGCTGAGTTTTGCCATTTATTTTATTTTATTCTTTTTATTTATTTATTTATTTTTTTTACTTGTTTTTGCCATACAATGTCATGATATCACCATGGGTTTACATATGCTTCCCCTCCGGAACCCCCCTCCCTCCTCCCTCCCCCCTGGGAAATCTCGCTGCACCAGTCCCGAGCATCAATCCTGGGCTGGTGATTGATTAGACACATGACAATTAACATGCTTCAATGCCCTTCTCCCATAACATCCCACCCTTACCCTCATCCACAAAGTCCACGAGTCTGTTCTATACATCTGCGTTCCTTTTGTTGTCTCCCATGTTGGGTTCTCGTTACTGTCTTTCTAAATTCCATATATATGCGTTAATATACTGTATTGTTGTTTTTGCTTCTGGCTTACTTCACTCTGGATAATGGGCTCCAGTTTCGTCCATCTGAGTAGAATTGCTTCACATGAATTTTTTTTTAATGCTGAGTAATATTCCATTGTGTATATGTACCACAGCTTTCTTATCCATTCATCAGTTGATGGGCATCTAGGTTGTTTCCATGTCTTAGCTATTGTAAACAATGCAGCGATGAACATTGGGGTACACGTGGCTCTTTCAATTCTGGTTTCCTCGGTGTATATGCCCAGCAGTGGGATTGCCGGGTCATATGGCAGGTCTATTTGCAGCTTTTTAAGGAACCTCCACACTGTTTTCCATAGTGGCTGTACTAGTTTGCATTCCCACCAACAGTGTAAGAGGGTTCCCTTTTCTCCACATCCTCTCCAGCATTTATTGCTTGTAGACTTTTGGATGGCAGCCATTCTAACTGGTGTAAAGTGGTACCTCATTGTGGTTTTGATTTGCATTTCTCTGATAATGAGTGATGTTGAGCATCTTTTCATGTGTTTGTTAGCCATTTTTATATCTTCTTTGGAGAAATGTCTGTTAAGTTCTTTGGCCCACTTTTTAATTGGGTTGTTTATTTTTCTAGAATGGAGCTGCAGGAGTTGTTTGTATATTTTTGAGATTAATTGTTTGTCCGTTGCTTCATTGGCTATTATTTTCTCCCATTCTGAAGGCTGTCTTTTCACCTTGCTTATAGTTTCCTTTGTTGTGCAAAAGCTTTTAATTTTAATTAGGTCCCATTTGTTTATTCGAGTTTTTATTTCCAATATTCTGGGAGGTGGGTCATGGAGTATCCCGCTTTGGATTATAGCAGAGAGTGTTTTGCCTATGTTATCCTCTAGGAGTTTTATAGTTTCTGGTCTTATGCTTAGATCTTTGATCCATTTTGAGTTTATCTTTGTGTATGGTGTTAGAAAGTGATCTAGTTTCATTCTTTTACAAGTGGCTGTC
>ML662496.1:10920189-10980140 GCA_007570785.1 Antilocapra americana
CTCCTTTGTCAAAGATAAGGTGTCCATAGATGCATGGATTTACCTCTGGGCTTACTATTTTGTTCCATTGATCTATATTTCTGTCTTTGTGCCAGTACCATACTGTCTTAATGACTGTGGATTTGTAGTATAGCCTAAAGTCAGGTAGGTTGGTTCCTCCAGTTCCATTCTTCTTTCTCAAGATTGCTTTGGCTATACGAGATTTTTTGTATTTCCATACAAATTGTGAAATTATTTGTTCTAATTCTCTGAAAAAGACCTCTGGTAGCTTGATAGGAATTGCATTGAATCTATAGATTGTTTTCGGTAGTATACTCATTTTCACTATATTGATTCTTCCAATCCACGAACACGGCACATTTCTCCATCTGTTTGTGTCCTCTTTGATTTCTTTCAACAGTGTTTTATAGTTTTCTATATACAAGTCTTTTGTTTCTATAGGTAGAAATACTCCTAAGTATTTTATTCTTTTTGTTTCTATGGTGAATGGAATTGTTTCCTTAATTTCTCTTTCTGTTTTCTCATTGTTAGTGTATAGGAATGCCAGAGATTTCTGTGTGTTGATTTTGTATCCTGAATCTTTGCTATATTCACTGATTAGTTCTGGTAATTTTATAGTAGAATCTTTAGGGTTTAGGCAAAACACTCTCTGACATAAACCAAAGTGGGATCCTACATGACCCACCTCCCAGAATATTGGAAATAAAAGCACGAATAAACAAATGGGACCTAATTAAAATTAAAAGCTTCTGCACAACAAAGGAAACTATAAGCAAGGTGAAAAGACAGCCTTCAGAATGGGAGAAAATAATAGCCAATGAAGCAACGGACAAACAATTAATCTCAAAAATATACAAGCAACTTCTGCAGCTCCATTCTAGAAAAATAAACGACCCAATCAAAAAGTGGACCAAAGAACTTAACAGACATTTCTCCAAAGAAGACATAAAAATGGCTAACAAACACATGAAAAGATGCTCAACATCACTCATTATCAGAGAAATGCAAATCAAAACCACAATGAGATATCACTTTACACCAGTCAGAATGGCTGCCATCCAAAAGTCTACAAGTAATAAATGCTGGAGAGGATGTGGAGAAAAGGGAACTCTCTTACACTGTTGGTGGGATTGCAAACTAGTACAGCCACTATGGAAAACAGTGTGGAGGTTCCTTAAAAAACTGCAAATAGACCTGCCATATGACCCAGCAATCCCACTGCTCGGCATATACATCAAAGAAACCAGAATTGAAAGAGCCACATGTACCCCAATGTTCATCGCTGCTTTGTTTACAATAGCCAGGACATGGAAGCAACCTAGATGCCCATCAACTGACGAATGGATAAGAAAGCTGTGGTACATATACACAATGGAATATTACTCAGCAGAAAAAAAAATTCATTTGAATCAGTTCTACTCAGGTGGACGGAACTGGAGCCTATTATCCAGAGTGAAGTAAGCCAGAAAGAAAAACAACAATACAGTATACTAATGCATATATATGGAATTTAGAAAGACGGTAACGAGAACCGAGCATGCGAGACAGCAAAAGGAACGCAGATGTATAGAACAGACTCGTGGACTCTGTGGATGAGGGCAAGGGTGGGATGATATGGGAGAATGGCATTGAAACATGTTATTTATCATATGTGTAATCAATCGCCAGCCCAGGATTGATGCTCGGGGCTGGTGCATCGAGATTTCCCGGGGGGAGGGAGGAGGGAGGGAGGAGGGAGGGGGGTTCTGGAGGGGGAGCATATGTAAACCCATGGCGATATCATGTCATTGTATGGCAAAACTAATTTAAAAATAAGTAAAAAAAAAAAAAAAAAAACCAGACTGGGAAAAACTAGAGATCTCTTCAAGAAAATTAGAGATACCAATGGAACATTTCATGCAAAGATAGACACAACGAAGGACAGAAAGGTATGGGCCTAACAGAAGCAGAAGATATTAAGAGGCAGCAAGAATACACAGAAGAACTACATGAAAAAGATCTTCATGACCCAGATAACCATGATGATGTGGTCACTAACCTAGAGCCAGACATCCTGGAATGTGAAGTCATGTGGGCCTTAGGAAGCATCAGTATGAACAAAACTAGTGGAGGTGATGGAATTCCAGTTGAGCTATTTCAAATCCTGAAAGATGATGCTGTTATGTCAACAACTGGAAAAGTCAGCAGTGGCCATAGGACTGGAAAAGGTCAGTTTTCATTCCAATCCCAAAGGAGGGCAATGCCAAAGAGTGTTCAAACTACTACACAATTGCACTCATGTCACACACTAGCAAATTAATGCTCAATATTCTCCAAGCTTAGCATTAACAGTCCATGAACAGAACACTGCCAGATGTTCAAGCTGGATTTAGAAAAGGCAGAGGAATCAGAGAGTAAATTGCCAACATCAATGACTCACAGAAAAAGCAAGAGAGTTCCAGAAAAACATTTACACATGCTTTATTGACTATGCCAAAGCCTTTGACTATGTGGATAACAGAAACTGTGGAAAATTCTTCAAGAGGTGGGAATACCAGATCATCTGACCCGCCTCCTGAAAAATCTGTATGCTAGTCAAGAAAGAACAGTTAGAATTGAACATGGAATAATGGACAGGTTCCAAATTGGGAATGGAGTATGTCAAGGCTGTGTATTGTCACCTTGCTTATTTAATTTATATGCAGAGAACATCATGTGAATTGCCAGGCTGGATGAAGCACAAGCTGGAATCAAGATTGCTGGGAGAAATACCAATAACCTCAGATATGCAGATGACACCACCCCTATGGCAGAAAATAAAGAGGAACTAAAAAGCCTCTTAATGAAGGTGAAGGAGGAGACTGAAAAAGTTGGCTTAGGGTTCAACATTAAGAAAACTAACATCATGGCGTCCGGTCCCATCACTTCACAGCAGAGAGAAAGGGAAACAATGGAAACAGTGACAGACTTTATTTTCTTGGGCTTCAAAATCTCTGAAGATGGGGACTGCAGCTATGAAATTAAGATACTCGCTCCTTGGAAGAAAAGCTATGTCCAATCTAGATAGCATATTAAAAAGCAGAGACATTACATTGACGACAAAGGTCTATTTAGTCAAAGCTATGGTTTTTCCAGTAGTCATGTATGATGTGAGAGTTGGACCATAAAGAAAACTGAGCTCCAAAGAATTGATGTTTATGAACTGTGGTGTTGGAGAAGACTCTTCAGAGTCTCTTGGACTCTCAAGGAGATTCAAACCAGTCCATCCTAAAGGAAATCAGTCCTGAATATTCACTGGAAGGACTGATGCTGAAGTTACATTTCTTTGGTCACCTGATGAGAAGAGCTGACTCATTGGAAAAGACCCTGATGCTGGGAAAGATTGAAGGTAGGAAAAGAAGGGGATGACAGAGGATTAGATGATTGGATGACATCACCAACTCGATGGACATGAGTTTGAGCAAGCTCTGGGATTTGGTGATGGACAGGGAAGTCTGGTGTGCTGCAGTCCATGGGGTCGCAAAGAGTAGGACATAACTGAGTGACTGAAGTAACTAACTTTTCCTTTAAATGTGTGATTTTTAAAAATTTCTATATCAGCTGTTTCTGTTTTCTTCTCCATTGAAAGCATAGTTCACCACTTCGAAATATTGGTTAATGGAAAACAATGTAACTTCACAAACTGAAAAATAATCTATAAATCACATTTATATTTAACATAGTGAACTTCATATTTAAAATGATTTTAAATCATTACCTACCTCCAACTATCTTTCCCAAACATTTCTGGAGCTCAGTGGACAATGCAAACAGATTGAATTAAGCCATTTAATCTGAAGTCCCAATTAAAAAACTTAGGCTTCAACATTGTTTTAAGTAGAACCTAGGAACTAAAAATTTCCTGATCAGGACTTTATCTGGAGACAAGTAACATGTATCAGATAAAGTCTAGTTCATAAGATAGAACACTGTTGTATTTTAAATGGTAAGGGATATATATTATAAAATTACAAAATTGTTGGCAAAGTTGGAAGGGTGCGAGTCAGGGATTAATGATTGACTCAAGTGTAGAGTTTAGGGATGTACCACCATAACTGCAATTCAGGAGTAAGGCATTTGCTGCTGCCCACACTGAACCTGCCACAACAACTGTCACTCGACCATGAGGGTAAAACCAATGACCAGACATGAGGAGGTCCCGCCACCACAACTGCTGCCGTCTCCATGACCAAGATTGCCAGCACTCGTTAACTACAACTGCTCTCCAATTCTCTTTACCTTCCCTATCTCACGAGAGAGCATCTAAGTGACAGAAATTAATTTGCATTTAGAGGTCCAGCTATAAGAATGAGGAATGAGAACTGTAGTTTTCTTTCCCTTTGGGAAAAACTCATGAAAAAGAAAGGATAGAAATGGATGCCAAGTCTAATACCTATTTGATTGTTGCCAACACATCCTTTAATCTTAGAATCGGGTCTCACTCAAACTTTGCCTCATGAGTAAATATGACAGCTTAAGATTACGACAGAAGGTACTATAAAAAAGCACGGTGCTGGAGGTGGATGTTCTACAGAGAGAATTAGAAAACAAGCAACTTGAGTGCAGAATTAATATTTTATTAACTTTTAAAATTTTTAGTCAGGCATAGTACCTGACGTAAGGTGAACACTAGTTCAGTTTACTAAATAAATGAATTGAATGAAATACATTATTCCAACACAACCGACCAGGGCTAGGGCTGCTCATTAATCCATTAACATTAGAATTTCAACGGCTCTTGTTCAAGTTAATACATTTTTGCCACTTTCTCTCCAATATATACAAAGGTATAAGGTTGTAATTACTTTCCAGCAATATCCAGAGGTAAAAGAAGAATTTTCCTCTGCAATTGCATTTTCCAGGGAGCTGTCACACAGAAATTGCACTAATATAGCTATTATAAACTCAATAGTTAGGAAATTTAGCAAAGCAGAAAACATTACTGGATCTGAGTATAAACTTCTGGGCAATGCAAAGGAAATTATTGCTGCAAACAGGCTTTCATGTAGAGGTGGGCCTTTATGGCAGCTTGCTTGTTGCCTTTGGATCCTATTTAACTTGAAGTGGTGACCTGCACAGAGCTTCTCGACTCTGGCCAGGAAACAGCTAAGGTCTGTGGCACTTTCTACCCATGGAGCTTTTCTCTAGCTACTAGGATCACCTTTATCCAGAACTCAGCTTGGATTACTACTTTTTTTTTTCTTTCTTAGGAAGCTCTCTTCAATAGCAGGGAAAATTATTGCTTGAGATTAATCATCAGACATGTAACAGAGAATTAGAAACATTTGTGAACACTGGTACTATCACAACAGGAAATTTCACTTTGAAGAGAAGGATACAAATTCTGTTTTGCAGAAATAGTACAGATTTTCCTGACTGTGCTTGCAGAATAGTTTTTGTTAAAAAATACAGACCAGCAAACTACATAGCAATTTCTGGCTCTCCATCTTCTACTTCCAAGTTGAACTTTCTCATCTATAAAATAAAGGGTAATACATACTTTTCTCATGGATTATCAGGATTAATTAGACAATGTCCTTAAAATGGGAAGAGCACTGCTAACTATACTCAGTGGCAGGCATGTGGATACTAAGAATGGATTTTGTTATCATAATCACCTTCAATTTAAAATAATATTTTATATGAACATGATATGGGCATATCCAAACTTTAATAACTCAAGCTTCTCCTAGATGAAGATGTTATTAGTGATGATAAACATGATAAAATCCCATTATCTTAGGGGATCAGTGTGACTGTTCAGGGTAAAGAGTGACTTTGGAGTCTGATGATTTTAGGTACAACCTAAACTAAGACATGCTTGGGCATATTACTTAACACTCAGCCTCAGTTTATTAATCTCTATAATTTACAGAGTTGCTTTGAAGATTGAACTGCTTCATTGGGAGGTAAAGAGGAAAGGCAACTGGCTGGCCTCTGGACTTTCTTATCCATGGAGAAATAGACCTTCAGACCTTCGTGTCTCCTTACTATTCCTGATCCTTCAGACCATCAAGTCTCCTGACCACGGATTAGACAGGCTGCTCACAATTCCCCTCCCACAGCCAACCCTGTGCCAGTTATGGAAACAACATGACTAAGTAGGATAGCACCCAACAATATCTTTATGTCCCAACTGATCTCCTATGAAATCATTGTTTTCCCTCATAACATTTCAATGATGGAATAAAGTATGCTAAAAATATATTGCCTTTCCAAGTGGATAAAGATTAATTCAAGTAGTACTTATAAGAAGTAGTTAAGAGGAAAATAAGATTTAAAGCTTACTTCTCTAATTTTATGGGCTGTGTTCAGTCCCTAGTGGTTCTGATTGTGTGTATGTGTCTACATATATGTATAAAAACACACACATGTATAGATTCCATTTAGTTATTAGTTTTGTGAATGTTAATATATTACAGATATGACTATTTAATAAAATTCTTAAAACATTTGGGAATTTTTATATACAGAGAATTATAAAAGAAGTTCCCTAATAAAGTCTCTTTTGGGACTTTACAGATTACTGATAGAAATATATCATCTAAATATTTTTGAGCATTCATGCACTGAAAAGGAATATTCTAGATACTAAGCAGTAAAAAGGAATATATGACATGGCCTATCTCATCAAAGAGCTTATAACCTAACTTAAAGACAAAGTAAACATAGGTGATAGAATGATAACTGAAAATCCCAAGAACGAAAACTTGAAGACCAAATAAATAGACCAGACCATATTGCTTAAGGGCTACACTAGTGGCTCAGACAGTAAAGAATCCGCCTGCAATGGGGCAGACCAGGATCGGGAAGAGCCCCTGGAGAGGGCATAGCAACCCACTCCATTATTCCTGCCTTGAGCATCCCCATGGACAGAGGTGTCTGGCAGGCTACAGCCCACGGGGTCACAAAGAGTCAGATATGACTGAGTGGCTAAGCACAGCACATATTGCTTGAAGGACTTGCCAGATGGTGCTAGTGGCAAAGAATCCACCTGCCAGTGCAGGAGACTCAAGAGACGCAGGTTCCAACCTTGGGTTGGAAAGATTCCTTGGAGTTGAAAAGAGCAACCACTCCAGGATTCTCACCTGGAAAACTCCATGGGTAGAGGAGCTGGGCAGGCTACAGTCCATGGGGCCACAAAGAGTCGGACATCACTGAGTAACTGAGCATACAGGCACACACATACTGCTTAAAAGAACAGAAAAGGGAGTTAACTTTCAAATAGAATGATTAAAAAGGCTTCATGATTAGTAAGAGCTAACATTTATTAAAAGCACTCTAAGAGTTTTACACATTTGATTTCATATGAACCTCACAATAACCCCAAAAGGAAGATGCTGTTATTCCCATCTTACAGATAAAGAAACTGAAGCACAAGTGAAGCATTTTGATCAAGGTTACACATTTAGTAAGCAGTATAACCAAGATGGAAGCCAGTCAGACTATGCAGCCCATTGTGTTCTTAGTTTTTATGCAAAATACCTCTTGAAGGGGTTTGAATTAAGGCCAGACCTTCATGGATAAGTGGAGTTGAAATAGAAGACATTGTAGATAGGTCAGTGAGCTCACAGGGGTAGGAAAGTACAAGTCACTTTTCAATAAAGTGAGTAGTTGCTTTTGGATGTAGGGAGTTTCTGTTAAAGTGAAAAATGTAAAGGCTGAGAGGGAGAAATCGGGATACCTTGTAAAGGGCCTTAGAGATCAGATTTAAGACAAGGCACTTCAATTCTATGATTATCAGGGAGCCATGAAATATTTTTGACATGAATTAAGATTATAGCCTGTATTTATCCATATTCCTTAAGGAACTTAGAAAATTGTGTCTTTCTGTGCAAGATGTGTGATTTTGCACAAAACTGGAACCTTACTCCACCCATTATTCCTCTTATTGACTTTCTTCTTGTGCCAGAAATAGACAGGGTCATGCCTGTGACCTTCATCTTTACCATTCCCACTCCTTGTTTCCCTGTCTTCTTTTACTTTTCTGTGACATTCTTGGATGCCTAACCATAAAGATACTACTGCTTTCTCATAACTGTTCAGTTCCTGGGAGCACAGATATTCATGACACTTTGTCCTGGTTTTAGGCCGGGTGACCCTCCTGGTCAGTTTGAATCAAACACAAGCCACTCCTTTCTAAGCTTGGGATTTTTCCTGATGTTTAAACCCTCTTAAAACCTCTCCATTCACTTTAGAAACTCCAATTAACTTGTTAAAAGCCAATTCGAGGGATAGATGCTTCTCTAGCCATTCACCCCAAACTCTGTTTACCCAGCTAAGTTGTTTGTTTACTTTGAGGATCAAGCCCACTTGCGATGGATTAATTTCAGCTATTTGGGACGTATTCATCCACACTGCAGTTGTTCTGTGCTTAATAACCCTTGTCTCAGGGCAGGGATGAAGGAAAATGGATTGGGGAGAAGCAGATGGGGCTTTTTCTTGCCTTATTTGCCTCTGTCATACCACCAATTGTAGCACTGGAAATTCCAATTCTAAGGACAGAACAAGGTGATAGAAGATTATTGCCTATCTGTGTTTTATTTTTCCCCCCAGAGGCAGGGCACATTGGGTAGAAGGGGGGAGGGAAGATATATTTAATTTGGGTGTTTGAATTTGAGCCAGTAAGCTAATTTCCAAGAGGAAATGTTTTGAAAATAGTCTGAAATAAGAAACCAGAATAGAGGTAGGAGATCTGAACTGCAGATGTAGTTTTGGAATCTAATTTCAATAGTTTTATAGTTGAAATCTGAACTATACTTAAGCTCAGTGAGGAAGTAAATCAGTGGAGACAAACTGCTGGAAAATCAAATAAGCCAAGCAAACAGGTATATATATTGTGGAGAAAGAAATGGCAACCCACTCCCGTATTCTTGTCTGGGAAATACCATGGACAGAGGAGCCTGGTGGGCTACAGTCTTCGGGGTTGCAAAGACTCAGACACGACTGAGTGATGGAGCACAATGTATATACTAAAATGTCATAAAAATTGGTTTTTATTTTTATAATTATCATAATAACACTATCTATTGAAATGAGGAAGAAGATACAGAGTTGGATTGATTATAGGATTGGAGGAGGATAATGAAAGTTAAAATGTCGAGAGAGGAGATTGTTTCTAGTAAGTCTCTAGTGTCAAGCATGTTCCAGAAAGATCAATGATACCGACTGACTGAAAATCAGGGGAGGTGGCAAACAGGAGAGGTATTGGCAATGATGGTAGGGGCAAGAGACAGATTGTGGGAAATTACAATGAAAATGAAGGTCAAGAATTGGGAATATTGGTTTGGACCATTGGCGTAAAAAAGGAAAGGATGCTATTGATTGGTAAGTAGAAAAGACAGTAAAATGAAGTAGAAAAGGATTGTTAACCAAAGGAAATAAAATATTTCAAGTTTGAAGGGAAGGGAATAGATGGAATACAGCTTCTAGTGAGAAAGAGATTGAACTGTTGGAAGCTGATGAGAGTGGGAGTGAACTTACAAAGAAAACAGAAAGGAGTGTGAGAGTTTTCTCAAGGGTATTTTTTTGCTAAACTCAGCCAAAGGTGATGTGGAGCCCCCACATTACAGGAGATCTTACCCTCTTTCAGCTTTCACTAGCTAATAGATATTCTCTATCCCTCCATTTCATAGATTCTGCCTTCTTCCAAACATCACCTGAAACTTTCCACCTTGCTTTGGCATTCTATTTACATTCTGCTTCCCTACACACCTCACAACATGATTTACTACCACATAGGACTGTATCATATACTTGTGAATAAAATGAAGCAACCGTGAGCCTCATGTCCAATAGCACAAACGTTGCAGGAATGGAATGATCACTCTAATTTCATGCCTAAGTAGATATAAGAACAATTTTTTCATAGCTGTCTATAAAGTCTTCCCTGGTGGCTCAGATGTTAAAGAATCTGCTGGCAATGTGGGAGGCCTGGGTTTGATCCCTGTGTCAGGAAGATCCCCTGGATAAGGGAATGGCAACCCACTCCAGTACTCTTGCCTGGATAATTCCATGTACAGAGGAGCCTGGCGGGCTATGATACAATGGGCCATGAAGAGTCAGACACGACTGATGGTCTAACACAACACATAAAGTCTTTATGATGAATTACATCAGAAATACAAGTGGATAAAAAGAAAAATAACGTTTTATTCTTTCTAAGGTAAAGGTGTTAAAAATAAGATTATTTTTCTGAATTGTATTATCATGTGAAGTATGTTTTTTATTTTTTGACTCACCTTTAATAGACTTCACAAAATCAACTTCAAATTCAATTATTGTCATTTCTCTCCATTCCCCACCACCGACTCCCTGCCAGTTTAAAAAGATGTGACAAGAACTTAGATGTTGGTTTAAAAACACAGAATGTGTGATTAAAGCATCTATAGACATTATCAGAGGAGAGTCTATTTTAATAAACTTCTTAGATTTTTGTGCATACATACAGTGTGGACACTGGAGATTTATAGTCCGTGAAAGTACCTTTTCAATAATAATTAGAATTGAACAAAAACACTGATCAATAGATTTTTTTGCCTTCTTGGGTTATGAGAAGTCCGCAACAGGAATTATATTTGGGCATAGGGGTACAAAGAAGTTATTTGAAAAAAAGAATTAATCATAGCTACTATAATGATTTGATCTGGGTAAAAGATGGTCTTTTAAATAAGCTTCCTACTTAATCCACTTGAATCCAGCCTTCTTTTGTGCAGTCCCCACAGGGATGTTTTGTGTGGTTTATGTATTTTCTTGTGTTTGTTATTTCAGGACTTGGTGATATTTACATCAGTGCTGATGACCAACGAGAAGAATTTGTTCACTCTGCTCTTTCTCACACTCCGATTGATTCATACAAATTGAGGCAGCATGCAGGAAAGATTTCATTAATTTCAGGCAGGTCACGGGATTGAAGAAACATATAGAGTGTTAATTGAAAATATCAGGTTGTGTGCTATCTCCTTAATTTCTCAGGGTAAAAGCTTGCTGAATTTTTTCTCTTTTGTCACATAATGCATGTCTAGTGTATTTTTTAAATTAGCTTTGGGTTGCTGAGTAGTTGAAACATACTGAAACTTAGTCTTAAGCCAAATTATTATAAAGCATTCGACTGTGTGAATGTTTCATTTCTCTGCACATCTTTCATCTAGATTAGTTAGTTTGATAAGATTAATTCAGTTTCACTGGATGTTAGATAATTCTGGGGTACAAGAGCCTACAAAATGTCATAGTTGATTTCACAAACCTCATGTACAATTTCATGAGGAAAGATGTCTGTGTCCTATATTCCTCAAATATAAGATTGGGGAAGATGACACTTCTAGACCAAGTGGCTGCCATATGCACAGAACTCAGATCTGATAAACCATTCTTGAAAAGATGAGCATGTGGAGGGCAACTTTCAAGATATCTTAACAGAAGCAGAATATACAATTTTTTCAAGTGCACATGAAACATTTTTCAGTATAGATCATATGTTAGGTAACAAAATAAATATTTGCAGATTTAAGAATGTTGAAATCATACCAAGAATCTTTCTGGACCATAATGAAATGAAACTAAAAATCTATATCAGAAGGAAAACTTGAAAATCCAAAAATAGGTGGAAGTCGAGCAACATACTACTCTACAACCAATCAGTCAAAGAACATTAATAGGGAAATTAGAAAATGTATTGAGCAGATGAAATAAAAACATCATGTACCAAAACTTATAGGATACAGCAAATCAGTACCAGGGATGAGTTTATACTGTAAATGCCTGCTAAAACAAACAAACAAAAAAACCCTCAGACAATCTAACTTCATAACTTGAGCCTGCAAAAGAACAAACTAAACTCAAAGTTATAAAAAGGAGAAAAATCAATAAAGCCAAAAGTATAAATAAGTAAAATAGAGGATAAAAAAAGAACAGAAAAAATAAGATTAACAGATTTGACAAACTCAGCTAGATGAAGGGAAAAAGAGAGAGAAGAGTCATATAAAATAACAAAGTTAGAAAGAACAGATAAAAGGATGAAATATTTCAATTGATGCCACAGAAATAGAAAAGGATTGTGAGAGACTATTATAAATAATTATATGACAACAAATTGGATAATTTAGAAGAAATAGATAAATTCATAGAAATATACAAACTAGTAAGACTAAATCATGAATAAATAGAATATCTGAATAGCTCAAAACTAGTAAGGAGACTGAGTCAGTTATCAAAAACCTCCCAACAAAGAAAATCCCAGTATCAGATGGATTCACTGGAAAATTCTTCCCACATTTAAAAAAGAATTAAAACCAACCCTTCTCAAACTCTTCCAAAAGTTGAGGAAAAGCTTCTAAACTTGATTTCTGAGGCCAGAATTACTCTGATACTAAAGCCGTACAGAGAAATGAGAAGGAAAACTATGGTCCAATACCTCTGGTGAATATAGATATTAAAATTCTCAGCAAAATAATAGCAAACTGAATGCAACAGCACATTAAATAGATTATACATTATGAACAACTGGAATTTATTCCTGAAATGCAAGGATGTTTCAATATTAAAAAGTCAGTGTGATATACCAAATTGACAGAACAAACGGTAAAAAAAAATTACATGATAATCTCAAAAGATTCGGTAAAAAAATTTGTGAAAATTAAACACCCTTTTATGTTAAACAAAAACACTCAGCAAACTAGGAATAGAAGGAATGTTGAAGTATCTCAACATAATATAGACCATATATGAAAAACCCACAGCTAACAATGCTCAATGGTAAAAAAACTGAAAGCTTTTCCTGTAAGATTAGGAACAAGACAAAGACACCTAGTCTTGCCACTTCTGTTCAACATAGTACCATAAGGCCTAGAGAGAGAAAGCAGATAAGAAATCCAAATTATTCAAATAAAAAAATTAAATAAGATTATCTTTGTTTTCAAATGATATGATCTTGTATGCAGAAGATTCTAAAGATTCCACAAAAAAAAACTGTTAGAACTAATTGAGTTCAGCAAAACTGCAGGATACAAAATCAACATATAAATATCACATTTTAAATAGCAAAAAAGAACAATTCAAAAGAGAAATTGAGAAAACAGTTCCATTTACAACAGCAGAAAGAATAAAATAATTAGGAGTAAATATAATCAAGGAGGTAGAAGACTTGTACATTGAAAACTGCAAATCATTGCTGAAAGAAATTAACACAAACAAATGGAAAGACATCCTATGTTCACGAATTGGAAGACCTTAATGTTGTAAAAATGTTCATACTACCTTAAGCTATCTACAAATTCAGTGCAGTTCCTATCAAAATCCCACTGGTAGTTTTTATAGAACTAGAAAAAACAACCCTAAAATTCATATGTAACCACAAAGAACTCTAAATAGACAAAATAATCTTGAGAAAGAACAAAGGTGGAAGTCTCACAATTTTTGACTTCAAAACATGTACAAAGCAATAGCAATCAAAATAGTATGGTTCTGGCACACAGACCTACAGCAATGGAACAGAAAAGGGAGGCCAGAAATAAATCCATATACACATATATATTTATATATATAAACCCATGATCCTTTACAAGGCTATGAAGATCACACACAGTGGAGAAGGCATATACTCTTCAGTAAATGGTAGTGAGGAATATGGATATGTGTATGAAATGGAATATACAGAGAGAGGGAATCGGGAGGGAGGGGGGAGAGGGGTTCTGGAAGGGGAACATATGTATACCCATGGCATATTCATGTCAATGTATGGCAAAACCAACACAATAAAGTAAAGAAAATTAAAAAAAATAACTTTTAAATAAAAAAAAATGTCATTGACAATGGAATGTAAATGGACATTTATCCTACACACAAAAGTCAACTCAAAATGAATTAGATGCTTAAACATAAAACCTGAAACTATAAAACTTCTAGAAAAAGTCAAGGAAAAGCTTCATGCCATTAGTCTTGGAAATGATTTCTAGGTGTGGTACAAAAAGCACAGGCACTAAAAGCAAAAATAAGCACGTAGGACTACATAAAATTAAATTTTTTGCATAGCAACAGACTATTAACAAGACAAAAAAGGAGTCTACTAAACAGGAGAAGATATCTGCAAATTATATATCCCATAAGGGACTAATATTCAAAATATACAAAGAACTTATACAACTCAACATAAAAAAGTGAACAACCTCATTAAAAATGGACCGAGGACCTAAAAAGACATTTTTTCGCCCAAAGAAGACATATACGTGAAAAGATGCTGAACATCACTAATCGCCTGGGAAATGAAAATCAGTCGTGATGAGATATCACCTCACACTTGTTAGAATGAGCGTCGCAAAAAAGACAAGGGATAAGTGTTGGCAAAGATGTGGAGGAAAGAGAACGTCTGTGTACTGTTTGTGGGAATATAAATTGTTGAAATCACTATGAAAAGAGAGTGATGCTCCTAAAAACTATTAAAAATAGAACTGTCATGTCATCTAGCAACTCTATATCTGGATATTCATCCAAAAAAGTTGAAAATAGGACTTCAAAGAGATATTTGGACTCCCATGTTTATTGCATCACTATTCACAATAGCCAAAAGGTAAAAACCACCTAAATGCCCATTGATGCACAAAGGAAAAACAAAGGGTAATATAAAACACACAATGGAATATTATTCAGCCTTAAAGAAGGAAATTCTCTCACATACTACAATATGGACGAATCTCGAGAACATTATGCTAAGTGAAATAAGCCAGTTACAGAAGGACAAATATTGCCTGACTTCATTAATACGAGGTATTTAATACAGTCAAACTCACAGCATGGAAAGAAGATTAGTAATGGCTAGGGACTGGGGAGAAAGGAAAATGGCAATTTCCTAGGCAATGAGTATAGAATTTTAGTCATGCAAGACAAAAATATTCTAGATATCTGTACAACAAGGCACATACAGTGAACAATACTATACCACACACTTAAAACTTGGCAATCAGGTAGATTTCATAGTATGTGTTTCAACCACAATTCATCAAATTCTGTAATTAAATCTTGAGTTTTTTCATAGTTTAGTGTGTATTCAGTGTTATATACAAATGTTCTATGAATGTCTGGAAAAAGTATGTCTTGTTATTTTTAATAAATCATATTACTTAATAAATCCTATTAATAACATTGTTTGAACCATTTATGCTACAGTTCGGGCAACCAAATCTTCTGCAGATTGATAGTACTTGTGTTCTTCTATAATTATGCTTCTCTCAATTTCTTCCTCCTAAATGTTTCTAACAACTTTTCTTCATATTTACGTTTTTATATATACATTCAACTTTATGCTGTTTTTTGGCTTTGCTTTCCTTTTTGTTTCATATATATATATATGGCTTTTCTCCCCCCTCCTCTCCCTCCTCCCTCCCTTCAATCCTTTATCCTTTCCTTTCATCTTTCTTTCCTTCATGTTTTTGATGTCTTAACACACTTTTAACCATCTTTCTTTTAAATTTTATTATATAGACTACTTGTATTTTAATGTCAAATTTAATATTTTCCCTTTACAGCTTGTTTTGTGCTTTCTAGTTTATTTTTTTGTCTTTGGATAAATATATTTTCCTTATTTTTATTTTCTTTAATGATGTGGCAAGTTATTTTAAATTATACCTCTAATTTGCTTATCAAATACATATGTAATCTTCACTTATCCATTTATTAAAATCAAACACCAAGCAGAAATGACATTCCCTTATGTGCTGGGGAATTTATCCACCATTCTACTTCTTCTCCCCAGAGTAATCTTTGAAGATCATAAAACTTAGAAATATTGTTTATGTGTATATAATATATGTCCGTCAGTTCAGTATCAGTTCAGTTATTCAGTCATGTCTGACTCTTTGCAACCCCATGAACTGCAGCATGCCAGGCCTCCCTGTCCATCACCAACTCCTGGAGTCCACCCAAACCCATGTCCACCGAGTCGGTGATGCCATCCAGCCATCTCATCCTTTGTTATCCCCTTCTCCTCCTGCCCCCAATCCTTCCCAGCATCAGGGTCTTTTTCAATGAGTCAACTCTTCGCATGAGGTGGCCAAAGTATTGGAGTTTCAGCTTCAACATCAGACCTTCCAATGAACACCCTGGACTGATCTCCTTTAGGATGGACTTGTTGGATCTCCTTGCAGTCCAAGGGACTCTCAAGAGTCTTCTCCATCACCACAGTTCAAAAGCATCAATTCTTCGGCTCTCAGCCTTTTTCACTGTCCAAGTCTCACATCCATACATGACTACTGGAAAAACCATAGCCTTGACTAGAAGGACCTTTGTTGGCAAAGTAATGTCTCTTCTCTTCAATATGCTATCCAGGTTGGCCACAAATCTGATCTCTTTTTTTGTACACTTTTTTTGTTTTTGAAGTATAATTGGCCTGCAACAATGTTAGTTCCTGGTATGCAGCATGGTGATTCAATATTTCTGTACATTTCAAAATGATCGCCAGGGTACATCTAGTTACCATCTGTAACCATACAAAAATATTACATTACTCTTGACTATATTCCCCACACTATTCATTTCATATTGGTGACACATTTATAACTGAAGTTTGTATGTCTTCATCTCACCTATTTGAGTGAGACCTTTGGGGTTCAAATTCCCTCCTATTTTGAGTTGTGACAGCTTTGAAAAGTTGATTAACATCCCTGAGCTTCAATTTGTTTATTTTTAAGAAGAGGATACTAATAGGCACTGTTATGATTAAATTAGACAGCATATAAATTATTTAAAATTGGCATTTCAAGCCCGGAAGAGCACATGCTCTAGAAAGTGAGCTAGTGCCTCCCCATTCTTCTGTCGAAGAACGAAGCTTTCCTTTGTGTCTGAAGTGAACTCAGTCCTGTTCTATCAGCTCCAAGGACACCGAGCAGAAGGACTGTTCTTGAGAACTGACTTGGGAGGGTTCATAAGGAAAGTCCTTGACTTAATCAGCAAAGAAAAAATGTATGCTGTGGTTCCTAAAGATCTGTGATTGAAGTTTAAACAAAGAAGACTTCTTTGAAAGCCCCAAGTAAGAAATGCCAAGCTAAGGAGGATGGAGCTGGCCTGGGAGCTCTGTGAGTTATCTTCCTTCCCCACAGAGGTGGTGCTGGCTGAAGTTTGAGGACCCGGATCCCCACAACCTGAAAAAACTCCATAAAGTTGGAAGGACCCAAGACTGGCGGGGTCTGCAGAGAGTTGAACCGAGTTTCTCAAGCTAGTTGGGGTAAGGGAACCGCAGAGATTAAGTGCTGAGCCTTTGGAGGGAGCGCTGACTCCAAGACCCTAGACTACAAGAGAACTAACCCTAAGGAGTATCAAACAGTGAGAAGATACTGGAGATCAATGCAGAAATAATTTGAGAAAGAATGAACAGACGGAGCCAAAGCAAAAACAACACCCAGTTGTGGATTTGACTGGTGATGGCAGTAAGTCTGATGCTGTAAAGAACACCATTGCATAGGAACCTGGAAAGTTAGGTTCATGAAAAAAGGCAAATTGGAAGTGGTCAAACAGCTGATGGCTAGAGTGAACACAGACATTTTAGGAATCAGCAAACTAAGATGTACTGGAATGGGTGAATTTAACTCAGATGACCATTATATCTACTATGGTGGGCAAGAATCCCTTAGCAGAAATGGAGTAGCCATCATAGTCAACAGAAGAGTCTGAAATGCAATACTTGGATGCAATCTCAAAAACGACAGAATGATCTCTGTTTGTTTCCAAGGCAAACCATTCAATATCACAGTAATCAAAGCCTATGCCCTGACCAGGAATGCTGAAGAAGCTGAAGTTGAAAATTTCTATTAAGACCTACAAGACCTTCTAAAACTAACACCCAATAAAGATGTCCTTTTCACTATAGGGGACTAGAATGCAAAAGAAGGAAATCAAGAAATACCTGGAATAACAGGCAAGTTTGGCCTTGGAGTACAAAATGAAACAGGGCAAAGGCTAACAGATTTTGTCAAGAGAATGCACTGATCATAGCAAACACCCTCTTCCAAGAACTCAAGAGAAGACTCTACACTTGGATGTCACCAGATGGTCAATACTGAAATCAGATGGATTATATTCTTTGCAGCCGAAGATGGAGAAACTCTATACAGTCATCAAAAATAAGACTGGGAGCTGACTGTGGCTCAGATTATGAACTTCTTATTGCCAAATTTGGACTTCAATTGAAGAAAGTAGGGAAAACCACTAGACCATTCAGGTATGATCTAAATCAAATCCCTTACGATTGTACAGTGGAAGTGACAAATAGATTCAAGGGATTAGGTCTGATAGACAAAGCACCTGAAGAACTATGGACAGAGGTTTATAACATTGTACAGGAAGCAGGGATCAAGACTATCCCCAGGAAAAAGAAATGCAAAAAGGCAAAATGGCTGTCTGAGGAGGCCTTACAAATAGGTGAGAAAAGAAAAGATGTAGAAGGAAAAGGAGAAAAGGAAAGATAAACCATTTGAATGCAGAGTTCCAAAGAATAGCAAGGAGAGATAAGAAAGCCTTCCTCAATGACCAATGCAAAGAAATAGAGGAAAACAATAGAATGGCAAAGACTAGAGATCTCTTCAAGAAAATTAGAGATACCAAGGGAACATTTCTTGCAAAGATGGGCACAATAAAGGACAGAAATGGTATTGACATAACAGAAGCAGAAGATATTAAGAAGAGGTGGCAAGAACACACAGAAGAAATATACAGAAAACATTGTCATAACCCAGATAATCATGATGGTATGATCACTCATCTAGAATCAGAAATCCTAGAATGCAAAGTGAAGTGGGCCTTAGGAAACATCACTATGAACAAAGCTTTTGGAGGTGATGGAATTCCAGTTGAGCTATTTCAAATCTTAAAAGATGATGCTGTGAAAGTGCTGCACTCAATATGCCAGCAAATTTGGAAGACTCAGCAGTGGCCACTGGACTGGAAAAGGTCAGTTTTCATTCCAATCCCAAAGAAAGGCAATGCCAAAGAATGTTCAAACTACTGCACAATTGCACTCATCTCACACGCTAGCAAAGTAATGCTCAAAATTCTCCAAGCCAGGCTTCAATAGTATGTGAACTGTGAATTTCCAGATGTTCAAGGTGGACTTAGAAAAGGCAGAGGAACCAGAGATCAAATTGCCAACATCTGCTTGATCATCAAAAAAGCAAGAGGGTTCCAGGAAAACACCTATTTCTGCTTTATTGACTACACCAGAGCCTTTGACTGTGTGGATCACAACATACTGTGGAAAATTCTTCAAGAGATGGGAATACCAGGCCACCTGACCTGCCTCTTGAGAAATCTGTATGCAGGTCAAGAAGAAACAGTTAGAATTGGACATGGAACAACAGACTGGTTCCAAACAGAAAAAGGAGTACATCAAGGCTGTATATTGTCACCCTGCTTATTTAACTTATATGAAGAGTACATCATGAGAAATGCCAACTGGATGAAGCACAAGCTGGAATCAAGATTGCTGGGAGAAATCAATAACCTCAGATATGCAGATGACACCACCCTTATGGCAGAGAGCAAAGAGGAACTAAAGATCCTCTTGATGTAAGTGAAAAAGGAGAGTGAAAATGTTGGCTTAAAATTGAACATTCCAAAACTAAGATCATGGTACCTGGTTCCATCACTTCATGGCAAATAGATGGGGAAACAATGGAAATAGTTAGAGACTTTATTTTTTGGGGTTCCAAAATCATTGCAGATGATGACTGCAGCCATGAAATTAAAAGACTCCTTGGAAGAAAAGCTATGATAAACCTAGACAGCATATTAAAAACAGAGACATTACTTTGCCCACAAAGGTCTGTCTAGACAAAGATATGGTTTTTCC
This sequence comes from Antilocapra americana, assembly GCA_007570785.1. Classification (NCBI taxonomy): domain Eukaryota; kingdom Metazoa; phylum Chordata; class Mammalia; order Artiodactyla; family Antilocapridae; genus Antilocapra; species Antilocapra americana. Next base: position 10,940,039 of record ML662496.1, read on the forward strand.
AGTAGTCATGTACGGATGTGAGAGGTGGACTATAAAGAATGCTGAGCTGCAAAGAACTGATGCTTTTGAACTCTGGTGTTGGAGAAGACTCTTGAGAGTCCCTTAAACTGCAAGGAGTTGCAACCTGTCCATCCTAAAGGAAATCAGTCCTAAATATTTTTTGGAAGGACCCGTGCTGAAGTTTAAACTCCAATACTTTGGCCACCTGATGCAATGAACTGACTCATTTGAAAAGACTCTGATGCTGGGAATGACTTAAGGAGGGAGGAGAAGGGGACAACAGAGGATGAGATGGTTGGATGACATCCACCGACTCTACGGACATGAGTTTTAGTAAACTCCAGGAGTTGGTGATTGACAGGTAGGCCTGGTATACTGCAGTCCATGGGGTTGCAAAGTGTCAGACACAACTGAGCATCTGAATTGACTGACTAACATCTCTTTGGCGTACAAACTGTTTTGATCCGAAAATCGTCAAGGCCCAGGAAATAGGAAGAATCTTTGGCTTTCCCCGTAGGTTCCTAAACAATGCAGATAAAGCACCTGTTCCAGGAAGGGAATCATCACCTTAGATAACTGTGTGTGCATGCTAAGTCGCTTCAGTCATATCTGACCCTTTGAGACCCTATGTTATGCAGCCCTCTTGGCTCCTCTGTCCATGGAATTCTCCAGACAAGAATACTGGAGTTGGCTGCCATGCCCTCTTCCAGCAGTGTCTCTTGCGTCTCCTGCACTGGCAGGCCAGTTCTTTGCCACTAGCATCACCTGGGAAGCCTCATAGGTAACTGTAGTAAGAACTAGGTGTGTAGACAGGGATGAACCTAGCAAAGTCAACTTGTTTAAATTTCACTCTGTGTTCCATTGTCTCTGCATGATCCAGCAACATTTATTTAATAAACATTTATCCTTCCATCTCCCTGTCATTTGCCTTCCTCCTTTGGAAATCCTAAACTACTACCCTCAACCTCCTCTTTTGCCTTTAGCTAAAGACGGTATTCAAGGTGAGGATTTTAGCTATTATGGGCAATTCTTCAGTCCTCTTGGGGTCTCTCCTATACATACATATTATTAAAATTTTGTGTGATTTTTCTGTTAATTTGTTTCACATCAATTTAATTCTTAGACCAACCAGAAAAAAGAACATAGAAGTTTTTCCAGGTAGAAAAAAAAAGTTATTTTCAATTAGATTTAGCATTACCCTAGATTCTAATAAAATTAAAATAGCTAATATTGCTCAAAAGTTTATTGATGTTTTTAAGGGTTTTTTTTAATGTCCTGATATTGTATTGTTAGCATTAGAAAATCAACACCATATCCTACTAAACTCCCCTAGTATGAGCCCATACACCCTACAACCTCTCCTACCAACTAAGATGGGAGGCCCTCATCTTATTTTCTCTGTGAAATACTTCCGTCTTCATGAAGTCCATTAAATAGACCCTGGTAACACAGAAACTCTATGCAAGGGAATTAAAGTGTAACTTAAGCATAAGTCTGGCTTGTAGGAAGTGGGGACATGGCTCTTAGAAAAGAGGAATAGGAAGACTAGAGGTCCCTGGAATTTCATTTCAGATGTTTTTACCACCAACATATTTCATGGTAATATATTAATCCAAAAGATACAAGAGCTGTTTCAAACTTGGCATCAGAGCTATGCAAGGAGACAAACTGGTTGGTGCAAAGAACTCCTGAAATATTTGTATACTGTTTGCTGCTTAACTGGGCTTCCCTGGTGGCTCAGATGGTAAAGAATCTGCTGGCAAAGAGGGATACCTGGCTTTGATCCCTGGGTTGGAAAGATCCCCTGCAGAAGGGAGCAGCTATCCACTCCAGTAGAATTGCCTAGAGAATTCCATGGACAGAGAAGCATTGCATGCTATAGTCCACAGGGTTGCAAAGAGTCAGATACAACTGAATGACTTTCAACTTTCTCTGCTTAACTATCAACATTCAGCTATTTCTCACTGGCAGTGATACCTGATATGTAATTACGGCCCAGATGTAATTTTATGACTGTCACTATTGTGCTAAGCGGATGACAGAGGATGAGATGGTTAGATAACATCAGACAATGAGGGACAGGGAGGCCTAGCATGCTGCAGGCCATGGGATTGCACAGGGTCAGACATGACTCAGCAGCTGAACAACAGGGTGCTAAGTAGACCAAAAGACTGGTAAGTAGACCAAAGGACTGGACTCTTGTAAATCCACACTCATATATGTGTTATTAAAGTTATCATTAAAGAACATATTTTGAATCTATTTTAGATTTATGGAAAACTTGCAGAGATGGTACACAGAGTACCAGTATATCACTGACCCCCCTTCCCTAGTGCTAACACCTCAAATAGCCATCCTTTAATTGTCAAAGCCAGGAAATTGCCATGGTTTATCACTATTAACTAAACTCCATGCCTTATTTAATATTTCATACCTGATTTTGGTTTCACCCATTTTCCCAATAATGTCATTCTGTTCCAGGAACCCACACTGCATTTAGCTGTTGTGTCTCCTCAGTCTCTTCCATGTGATATTCCTTTTTTTCTTTTCTTTGTCTTTCATGACTTTAACACTTTTGACATCTACTGATCAGTTATTTTGTAGAATGTCTTTCAATTTTGTGTTTGGATGTTGTTTTTTCATACTTAGAATAAACATGCCTTTATGATCAGAAAACTGAAGAAATTACATTGTGTCCTTTTGAGTACACACAGGTGATTTTTAAGTATTCTCTGTTTAGATACAATCTATTGAGTTCCTGTTCATCAGTTCAGTTCAGTCCCGACCGACTCTTTGTGACCCCATGGACTACAGCCTGCCAGGCCTCCCTGTCCATCACCAACTCCCAGAATTTACTCAAACTCATGTCCATTGAGTCAGTGATGCCATCCAACCATCTCATCCTCTGTTGTCCCCTTCTCCTCCTGCCTTCAATCTTTCCCAACATCAGAGTCTTTTCAAATTAGTCAGCTTTTCGAATCAAGTGGCCAAAGTTCATCAGGTGGCCAAAGTACTTCCTGTTCATAGAAGTACTTAAACAAGGTGTAGATGTAGGATTCTTGGCTTTGGACATAAAATTGAGGTAGATGACTTCTAAGATCCTTTTCTGTTTATCAGATTCTATGATTCCACTTTATCGATTTAACCAGTAAATATACTGAGAATCTACTATGTACCAGGCATTGAAACATAAATATTCATATTTAAACAAGTAATATTTTAGGAATATACAGAAACAGATACATATATAGCAAAATAAATCTATTAATAGAGGAATATCTAAATTTCTTGGGAGCTCAGGAAAGCTGAGGATTAAGAAAATCAAATTGGAGAATTATGTGCTTTTTCCCACACCACCAAGCAGTTCTGTACCTGCTGGGTATTCTACAATTCAACTCATTTTTGATACTCACTGGAGTTCATGTCGGATTCCACAGGTTAAGAGTTCAGTCCTACAAGAATGCCCTCCTCAACATCCTTTAGATGCCAATATCAAGTCCAGGTTGTTGTCTGTGCTTCAGACCCACCAGCTGCTACCCATGATCCCCTCCCTCAGTTTGATTCATTTGTTAGGGAGGTCTGCAGAACTCAGAGAAATATTTACTTATATATACCAGATTATAAAAGTATATAACTCAGAAACAACCAGGTGGAAGAGCTGCATTGGGCAAGATACCTAGGAAGGGAGTGCCACTCTCCCTGAATATTCACCAACCCAGAAGATCTTTGAAATTTTGGGGGTTTTGGAGACTTCATGACACAGGCATGATTGATTAAATCATTGGCCATTGGTGACAGAATTGAATCCTCAGCCCCTCTCCCCTTAGAGGTCAGGGATGGGACTGAAAGTTCCAATCCTTTAATTACAGTGTTGATTCCCAGAAACCAGCCCCCCAGTCCCTAGGTTACCCAGAGGTTTTCCAAAAATCATTTCCTTAACATAAAAGACATCTTTTCAACTCTGCTTCAGGAAATTCCAATGGTTTTAGGAACTCTGAGCCAGGAAAATGGAGACAGGATCAAATAATATATTTGTTGTTATAAATCACGATATCACAGGAATATGAGAAAACTCTTCTCTCCCTAATCCCCATCTTTATCTATATAGGAAGGAATGTCCTCTAACACTGAGCTTGAAATGGTAGGGAGGTAGCTTCTTACTTCTTCACTCCCTTAACTCAGTTAACTAATTGGTGAAATGTAAGACCCCAACTTTCAGTGGGTCTCATTTTTGATTGGACATTGATAAATGTGCTTTTCTTTATGTATGATCCAGAGGCTTGATTTCTAGGACTATTGTCTTTTAAAACAATAAGCTTTGTTTATAATTTTTGTAAGGTTAATCCCTCAGTGGAGGGGGCTCTGGGCAAGGGTGAGGGAGCTATTTTCTCACTGGTGGCTGTTGTGATGCTTGAGTGTGTTTCTGCCGGGGATAGCTATATGAGGCTCTGCTGAATTCTCCAATCCAGTTCTCCCATTAATCACATGGCTACTTCAATTCCTGTTTTGACTCATGTGTCTATTATTTATTGATTTGAATCCAAAGGAATAAAGATCTGTAATCAGCATTCTTAAAACTCAAATACCTTTGATTGTCAAAACAGGCTTTGTAGAGGCAGAGCTATTTGGATTAGAGTTTTACGATAAGACAGAGAATGTCAAGGGTAGAAGACAGGTACATATTTTGGACACAAGAGTTTTGAAGTGTTTGGAAAAGTAGCTAATCATAGCATCTCTCTTCTCTACCTTGGGTTTAGAACAAATTGTCAAATAAGATAATGGAGTAGCAGATGGAGAACCAAATATAATTTTTATTACTGATATATGCCAAGCTGGTGAATACAACTTAGGGTACGTCTGTAACAGAGGGCAGTGGCAGTCAGCCACTGGCCGGCATCTCAGTGGGCCCTGCCCTCAAGCAACCAACAGTCAGTGGGTGAACATTAGTAGTCCTGCTCAGCTATTGGTCAGCACCACAGTGAGCCCTGCCCACAAGTAACAAACTGTCAGTGAAGGATCATTAGGGAAGCTGAATGTGAAAGATTTCAGTCTAACCTGGAACTGGAGAATAGGAATGGAGAATTTCACACATCTACCCTCAAAAGGACAGAACTTAAGAACTGAGAAACTGATTTCCTGTAAATGCCTGACTTACAGAAGATGGGGACTTATCTCCTGATCAAAGAACATCTGCCAAAATTCTCTTTCCATTCTCAAGCCAGGGAGCTCACTACTTAGCCTCTGATTGCACCCTCTCCTCTTTTCACTATGTGCATAAATACAGTTCACTTCAGACCCTCAGGGGACTCACCTGTATCCTGCAGCAGCGTGTGTTTCTGAATTGCAATTCCTCTGATACTCCCAAATAAACTCATTCTGGTAAATCAAACTTGCCTCAGATTACCTTTTTATTTAGGTCGACATGCATAATCCTCAGAATTACCCTGAATTACCCATATGGTCAGAAGCAGTAATGAACTGGAGCAAGTATCAGCATGGAGTATATGCATGTGAACAGTATGGGGTATAAGAGTGTGTGTGTGTGTATGTGTGTATATTGAGATGGTGGAAAATAATAGAATATGAGACTAGAAAGAAACATTGGAATAGACTTAGCTCTTCGGAAAAGCTATATAGCTTGTATCATATATTAGATCATTCTCATTGCCGTATGAAGGATGCATTGGCAGGAAGTGAGACAGATGGCAGGCAGTTAAGTTCAGCTCCCCATTTGTTGAACTAATTCAGGAGTGAAACGACTAGTTTATGAACCAAGACAATGGGAGTGAGGGCAGAGTGGACAGGATAGATGTAAGACACAACAGTACAGGAGAACAGACCGACTTGGTGAGCAGTTACATATGGAAATGAGGGAGAGGAAGAAGATTAGGAAGTCAGCTGAGCCTCCTGCTTGAGGATCTGAATTAGGGAATGTGGGCAGCAGCAGGTGCTGATGGAGAAAGGTGCTTATGACAATTTTTGAGCTCCTGGTGTGTGACAGAATGTGCTGGCCATTTTTCATGACTGCTAGAGTTTAGGAGGTCAAGAAGTAATACTCCTCTCAGGAAGCATTTCATCCAAAAGCAAAAGGAAGTCACAACCATCTTCACCAGCTACTGTTGCTGTCACCGGGGCTGGCCATTCCTGCCTCAGAGCCTCCAGTCCTCACAGTAAAGGAACCAGGCAGCAACCCACCCAACTCGTCCCTGCCCTCACCCAGGAAACCTCCCTCGTTGGCCAGCAGGGCACCGGTGGACAGTAACGCCCTCCCCCAACCCCACCTAGGGCCAAAGAGCGCCTGTGACACTCAGGAGAGACACTGTCCCTGACACTTGCCATTTTTAGGAGGAGAGGCTATACTCACCAGGGTGTCTGGGGAGCAGGACACCCGCCTGTGCCTAGTCTGAGCTGCCAGCACCTGGCAGGCGTGCAGGGGCATGGGAGCCATGCCCTCAGCTTCTCATCCTTGCCACTGCCCCACTAAGGTTGCACGGGTAGGATCTGGGCCCTATACCTGGTCCAGTGCAGACCTGCCTCGAGAGCTCTGCCCTCCAACAAGGCTACTGTCCACTTGGACCCAGTGGTCTGCCTCCCAGAACTCATCAGATGCTCACTGAGGGTAAAACGTAAACCCTGCGAGAACAGAAGGATTTTGAGCAGTAAAGTTGGATCTGACCAAACCAAGATATTTCTGTCAATCTGTCTGAGGTTTTCTCCATCAATTCCGAAACTCTGGGAACAGAGCAGAGGATGGAGGCAGCAAGGAATCCTGGGAGCCACAGGCCAGGGCAAGGAATCGTGGCCGTCCTCCCAGCGAGGGTGCCTGGGGCCCCACCTGAGTTCATCCCTTCACAGATGCTCTCTGCCTGTGCTGAGTCAGACACTTTCTAAGGACACCCAACCCGAGCCTGGTACTCATGGCACTGGGGGGTGGTGATGGGAGGGAGCCACTCCACTGACTACGTTTTGAGGCTTAGCACTTTCAACTCGATGAACAGTACTGTCCCTTTTGGAAACTAGGGAAAACCCTCAAGCAGGAGAAGCATCAGGAGAGGGGACTTGGTCTGCTGTTCACTGCTGTGAGGCCAGGACATGTGCCTCCCCAACATCACAGGTAATATGGCAGCCGATCCCTTAACATATGCGCCCCACAAGCACCAGGCCAGCACTCCCCATACATGTCCCAAGCCCAGAGACATAGGAGCAAGTGTGCAGACCGGAGGCAGATACCTCACCAGGGATCCTGATGGGACCTTGGCCCAGTCTGTGTATGAGTTAATGGTTCTGTGCTGATGTTAACTTCCTGCACCTAGCAGATGCAAGATGCTCACATTTTGGGAGGGATATGGGAAAGGTATATGGGAATTCTGTATACTAGTTTTTCACTTTTTTCCTAGTAAAACTAAAAGGTTTAGTTTGTTTTTTAAGTTAAATTCTGGAAAAAAGTTAAAAAAAAACAATGTTCTTATTTCTCTAAATTGGAAGCCATTTAAGAATAGGACACAGGAGTTAGTCATATGCAGATCAAAGTCTCTGGCCACGTGGGCTTGCCCATATTTTTCACCTGAATCAGATTTATCAACTAGTGAAACTAAACAACTGTAGGCATTTATCGCAGGACTGGAAACAAAAAGAACAAATCCTTTCTAAAAGCAGGCACTTCTGAAAGAAAAAACTTAGAAGACACTAACCTGAGCAGCTTCAAGTCCTTCTGAACTCACCAGAGAACTTCTCCTTTTGCAGGGAGAAATGAATAAAGGGTGCAGAGTTGGAGGAAGTGGTCCTTGGTTTTCTTTCTCGTTCTTGGAAGGGGCATTGGGATTATTCACATCTATGGAAATAAGACCAATAGAAATTAAACATTAGCTCTAGTCCTAAGAGGCTTAATTGAAACATTTGCAACAGTAGTGAGAGATGGGTATTTTTAGTCTCCATTTTACAGACCACAAAACTGAGGCCAGAGAGGTTAAATTGCTTGTTATGTTCACATGGCTATTGAGTGGTGGGAACAAGATTTACATCCAGCTTTGCTTGAATTGAAATACTGCCTCTTTTGCCGTTGTAATACCACATTGCTTTTAGAAGCTGAGTTAGGAAATGTTGAATCTTAGATGCTGACAAGGACATCCAGGTGGAGAGGGAAACTAGAAATATATACCTGCAGTCCAGAAGGAATCTTAGGCTAGAGTTATAAATGTAGGAGGCAGAGGAAAATATATGGATGTTGAGACTTTTGAGGAAGATAAAATTCCACCCAAATTATTATTTGATAAGAAGGAATATGTAGATGACAGCTTTATGGAAAAGAGGATTTGGGGGATAATCAACAGAATTACAGGTTGACTGCAAGTTATATACATACATTGTTATCACATCATTTGGTCACTCAGTCATATCTGACTCTTTGTGACCCCATGGACTGTAGCCCACCAGGCTCCTCTGTCCATAGGATTCTCCAGGCAAGAACACTGGAGTGGGTTGCCATTTCCTTCTCCACATATACAAACATGAATTTTACTTGAAGTTCTTCCTTGTAATCTGTGACATATTTCCAAAGATAGATCATTCCTTTCAAAATTATGTTTATGAGTCTCCCTGCATAGGAGGTAATTCTGTTCTTTGCCATTTCCTCTCTGCTTTACAGAAGCACTGATCTTGGGTTTGGATTGACAGACTAGGAAGAAATAGTTGACTTTACCCATCATTGTTTAGCTTTAGGAAAAGCTACAGGACATAATAATAGCATGAGTGGACCAGCAGAGCAAAGGTCCCAAGACTTCCAGGCGCCCATTCTGATTTCCCTGTCTCTCTGTACCTGGAATGGGATGAAAGTGAGTAGATGTAGACAACCTCAGTTTAGGGGCCCCTCTGGGTCCTTTTAGCTTTCATGACTAGCTAGTCACTTAGAGCCTCTCAGGATCAGAATTCTTTTATTCCTTAGTGCAACTGATTCTCACCAATAAAAGTTGCTCATTATTTCATGAACAATCTTGACAGTAAGGTATAGGTTCTTAGTCTACTATATCGTCCTTGGCTGGATTCTCATTTATTTTGGATCAAGCACAGGCATATTCCTAAAATTTCTTCTGTTAGTGTTATGGGAGGATTTGTAGGATCATGTTCCCAGGTTTCCCCGAGACTAGAGAAAAGGCTACAGAACCATCTCATCCCAGTAATGAAGAGACAAAAATCAAGGGAAATCTATAAATATTATACCAATGATGTAAACTATTTATTACATAATTGTTAGTGCATTAGAATAATCAATTACAAGTGGCCAAAATTAAAAACAAAACTGAAAACAGAACATCAAGCTCATTTAACTAAAAAAGAAAAATAATTGATTAAAACGCTAAGAGCAACTATAGCTTCTGATACAGGTTGTTCTAGGGTCTCAGGATTGCAAGTGATACATGAATATTTACTCTTTCTCTTCATTTCTCCACTCTGCTTTCTGATCTACTGGCTTCACAGCTAGGCCTACCATAGAAATCCCTGTAAACTTAATGCTTGGTTTCTCCAATGTTCAAATCCAGTGGAAAAGAGACTTTATCCTTCTTCCAAAATCCTGCCTCACTGGCTCTGTTTGGCGTACATTCCCATTCTTGAACCAGTCACTGTGGTTCAAGGGAATCTGATGCTCCAGTTGGCCAAGCCTGTAGCTGAAGCTGGAGGCCCCCATGAAGCACCAGGACTAAGAACTGGAAACAGGATGCTCCAGGGGATTGGAAAAATGGTGCATGGATACTTAATGACTGAAAAAAGTCATCTGTGTTTAGGAATCCCTCTCGCAACTTACAGGAATTCAGCTCAAAATAACTTACGCATGAAAGAATCTTCATGAGTTCACATTCATGAAAAGTCCAGAGATGCAGCTGACCTCATTCAAAGCAACAACCTCATTCAAAGCTCAAATGATGTTTCATGACTCTTTCACTTGCATTCCTTCACTCCTCTTTGGTGTTTAGTATTTAGGCCTCTGCACAAGGTGGGCAAAATGGCAGCTGGAAAACTCATACTTGTTACGTAGCTGGAAACATGTGACTACTTTAGCATTTCTCGTGGGTAATAGCTGTCTTTCCCATTAGCTCTAGAACCCTTGGAGAAGACTTTCTGCTCTGCTTGATCCAGGATTCTATCCCTTCATTAAAGACGAGGCCCCAAGATGCTTAGCTATTTTGGCAAGGTTCGGATTCACCATTGACCTAGTGAGGGCAGGACACTGGGACTAACAACCCTGAGTGGGACAGGAAGCAATGATTCACAAAAGAAACTAAGTATGTATCAGAAGAAGCAGACAAAACCACAGCTACTGCAGTCTATTCTAAATCACTAAGTCGTGTCCGACTCTTTCACAATCCAAGGGACTATATCCCCTGCAGGCTCCTCTGTCCATGGGCTTTCCCAGGAAAGAATACTGGAATGGGCTGCCATTTCCTCCTCTAGGGTATTTTTCTCAGCCCAGGGATCAAACCCACATCTTCTGCATTAGCAGGAGGATTCTTTACCACTGAGCCATCAGGGAAGCCCCTCTAACTGGTTAGAGGTGTCTAAAGGGTTTAATATTATGTCCATATATTTTCTCACTCCTCTGAAAGCAAATCACTAAGCCCAAGAGTTTTAAACATGAAAAAGAGAAAGATCACTGTGAGTTCCACTTTAGCAGAACATAAGACCTCATATCTGTTCACTAGCAATTCATATTCTTTGGAAGAAATTCGGGAGGAATCATGCAATTCCCAGTAGTAGGCCTGGTATTTTCCTCTGCAATGCTATACTCACCAGATCAGAGGAAATAAAACTAATAAAAGAGTTCGATAGATGGAGTTTTGTTAGTTATGATTATTGCTAGGGTTGTTTCCTTTTTGAAATTTTTAATTGGAGGATATTTGCTTTACAATGTTGTCTTGGCTTCTGCCAGACAACACCACGAATCAGCCATAAGTATACATACGTCCCCTCCCTCTTGAACCTCTCTCCCACCCCTCACCCCATTCCACCCCTCTACATTGTCAAAGAGCACCGGTTTGAGCTCCCTGTGTTATACAGCAACTTCCCACCAAAGATTTGTTTTATGTATGGTAATGTATAATGTTTCAATGCTACTTTCTCAATTTGTCTCACCCTCTCCTCACTAATGTTGTTTCTTAAATTAAGTCTCCACTTTACACTTTGAGAGTAACTTTGGCAACGTATTTATTTAGTTGTAATTATTTTATATTAAAGTCCTTTGGAGATGAGCTTTTCAGAAGGGGAGATTCCATCAGCGAGTCCCTTCTAGATTCATACAACTTTGTGAGCAGGACCGGAAGTGAGTAGGGTGTCTTTAGTGAGAGGTGTTAGAGATGATTCACTTTGTTTTTTCACTGTGTACCACACATTTCTCTACATGTGAGCCAAGATTTCTTCACTTCCATCACTAGAAATGAGGCCACCCAAGCTGATTAACTCACACCAAGGGTTTAAATGGAATGGAATAAAGATGGCTTATTTAAATCACATGCATTTTGAGGATCATTAGAGCTCTGTGTCCTATGAATAAGGACGATTAAAATTCAGCAGAGTTCTGTGTATTCTTAATGTGCATTTAGTTTACACCACAACGCTGTCTTTAACATACCATTGTGGTGTGTGCTGTGACTGCTATTCATAATGACACACACTCAGAAATATGCGTGATGATACAGAATAAGTTCAAGTTTCTTTACATTATTCTTAATATAATAATGGTTCCAAGGGCTGCATGCAGCTGTGAGTGCATATTAACAGGGGTATCCCACTGTGAATTATGAATCTATAACACAAAATCTTGAGAAAAAGTACTTACTGTGTATGTAAAATAGCTGCCTTTTAAAGCTTGAAACTTGGTCTGGTTAAAATTGCTCCTAGCAATATTTTTAAAAGAAAATATTCCAGAGGTAATAAGTGGACTGAATGGATTTGTGAATGATTGCTGTAAAGTCTTAGATAATAACTCATAAAACCGCAGAAGGAATAGAAAATTATCTTTTTATGCACGTGTAATATGAAATCAATTCAAATGAATTTCAGTAACAAATGTTCTTGATGTTTTCGCCATCTAAATAGGGATCTCCCTATTTATCTTTTATTCTTGTTGATTGAGTGATACTGAGACATAAAGGATCCTATTTCTTTGCTAATCTGAATTCAGTGCTTATTGGTTCAGGTCACTCAGTCATGTCTGACTCTTTGCAACCCCATGGACTGCAGCATGCCAGGCTTCCCTGTCCATCACCAGCTCCCAGAGCTGGCTCAAACTCATGTCCATTGAGTCAGTGATGCCATCCAACCATCTCATCCTCTTTCATTACATTCAGTGATGACAATATAGGCACTACATTCAGTGCCTAAAAATGTAGACAAATTCATGGATTATTTTTTTTAAGTTGCCATTTTGACCTTATTTTGGTAATATCCAGACCCGCACCCACTCCTTCCCCAAATCTCTCTCAAATTTCAATTATCCCAGTGAACCAGTCCAAACACTTTCACCTTACACAGAAAGCTTCTTGTGAACTATTCACCATACTCTTTCCAAACTCATCTTCCATGACCTCTCACCTCCTCAGAAGATGGACACCAGTATCTTGGAAACATTAATCACCTCTTTGCTCTGTACCTTTTTTCCCTCACCCTAGAATGTTTGCTATGTGCCTGTGGACATTTTTCAGTTTCAAGGCATAGTTAAAGCCTTGTCTTCTCAATAACACAGCCCTCAATGCAGCCCACCCCAATCACACGCTTACTCACTCTCTTTACAATGCTATTTCTGGACTATGTAGCCTGCCCTCTGATGTACTTACTGGGTGGCACTCTACTAAAACACTGCTGATCCCATGGGATTGACATAACCCTGAAATATGTGTAATTCACAGCATCTAGTGCAAAGCATGTACGATATGCATTAGCTATTCTTATGCTTACTGAAATGAAGTGTAATTATTTTTAATTATGAGTGTCTCTTATTAGACCGTTCACCCCCTGAGGTCAGGGACTATGTCTTATACTCAGGACCAAGAATTATATTAAGCACACACAACACACAAAAAAGTGACTAAATGAATGCTTGTTACAAAAATGGGTTGAATATTTCATAAAGCACTTTGTAAATTATAGAATGATTTTACACACAAGTGTTCATTATGGTATTTCATTGATTCTAAGATTCCCTTTTTTGTACAGTTTAACTCCCTGGAAACTGGGGCAGGTTGTCATAACTTGATTGGCAACATTTGTTCTTTCTCAATGGAACATAAAATAATGATGTGATGTAAGCATGTGATAGTATCTTAAATTCAAAGAAACATGGCATTACTACCTTCCAACTAGAGTTAATAAGGTCAGTTAAAAACATCTGTTAAGTGTCTTTACTGATCAGAGTAGGCTGAGTATCATAATGAAAAAAAAGTGAAAGTAGCTCAGTCATGTCTGACTCTTTGCAACCCCATGGACTATAGAGTCCATGGAATTCTCCAGGCCAGAATACTGGAGTGGGTAGCCTTTCCCTTCTCCAGGGGATCTTCCCAACCCAGGGATCAAACCCAGGTCTCCTGCATTGCAGATGGATTCTTTACTTGCTGAGCCACAAGGGAAGTCCAAGAATACTGTAGTGGGTAGCCTATCCCTTCTCCAGTAGATCTTTCTATCCAGGAATTGAACTGGGGTCTCCAGCAATGCAGGCAGATTCTCTACCAACTGAGCTATCAGGGAAGCCCGGGTATCATAATAAATGGTCATAAATCTCAGTAGCCTATCAAAGGTTAAATCTTCACTCGTATTCCTACTGAATGTGGGTCAGAGAAGAGATGAGGGGAGTCTGTTGTCTGCAGTCTTTCAGAGCCGATGCTTGTTTCATCTGGAGGCTTCTACATCCACTAGGGTAGTGGCACTTTCTCATGGACCTTCTAAATGAATGGAAAAGTGACGGCATAGAGACCCTTGTTGGAGCCTGACTGTGGCCACGCGTCACTTGCATTCCCATCTACCAGCAAATGCAGTAACATGCCCTCACCCAACTGCAAGAAAGACTGGACTTCTTGTCTAGATGTATGCCAGGAGGGAGAAGAAAAGGGGTCTGGGAAGCACACACAAATTTCTGCCTCAAGCAGCATGAGACATGTGGCAAGACTGAGAGCACACACAAATGTTTCCACAACTTCAATCTGCAACAAGCTTATAATTCAATCTCCATTTAGTCAGTAAGTATTTATTTAATATCTGCAATAAGCCATGCCATGAAGTACACAGAAACAACGGGCTGTGGATCCTTGTGTTGTGGATTTATTGTTATATCTGAGAGAAGAGGTGAGATAAGCACATAAATAGCTGTAAGATCGAAAGTGAGAAGTGCCAATAAACAGGAGATTGCACCTTGCCGGAGGAGTCAAGGAAGGGTTTTGGAAGAGAGACATGTCGACACAGACTAAAACAAGAAAGAGTTTGAATATGGATATGAACAGAAAGAATGCCAGGAAGAAGGACAGACTTGAACTCCCTCAGGAAGAAGAAGGTGGTACAGGCTTGACCTGAGTGTTCCAGAAATTCGCCTGTGTGTGGCTACTAGCATAACTGATGCTACCTGGTCTCCGTTCCTCCTGTTCTTCTATTGACCCTACCCAACACTGTCTTATGCAGTGAATCACTTCTGTCATCAAGGACTTTGTGGTTAACATTGTTTAATAATCATGAGGACCAGGTAGCCACTATGCTCTGTTAGTCCCCAGTCAGTGATGAAAATCTTCCCTGACGTATTCCCAGGACACATAACCACAGTTACACATTCATGAATCTTGACTTAGAAGTGCACATCTTGTCTCCAAGCCCCTACCTCCCTACCCTCAGGTTAAGCATAAAATTGTCCCAATGACCGCTCACCAGTGTTGAGTACAGCTGTGACTGCCTTTGGATAGTTGTCTGCCCCATCAAGTATGCTACCCTCTAACAAGCTAGTTTGTTAATTATATGGAACTGCCTGCCTTGTTTTTTGGCCTAAAGATGCCCCTTTTTCCAGTGAAGTGGGTATTTTTTGTTCTTTGTGTTCCTTCAACAGCCTGGAACAAACACATGGTCACAAAGAGTCAAAGAAAATTTTAGTGAACAGAAGCAGCCTAGAAAGGGATTTGAGTAATGTTTTGAGACATGTAGGATTTTGCTAGGTAAAGCTAAAGAGGGAGAGAGTGAGCAAAGGAAGTGCACAGAGGCAAGGTCTCCATGTTGCCTACTTTGGTTCCATTGTGTCAGTAGCTGGGTGAGCATGTATCCCCAACTGGCCGTCTCCCTCCCATCTTATCAACATACGATATGGTAAGCCATGTGCCATGGGTAGAGTCTTCAGAGCACTCACAGTGCTTTCCATCTGGACATGTGCACAACATGTCCTCAGCACAGCAGGAGTTATTCCTGAAACCCTGTTACCCAACCAAAAGGGCACTGTAGCAATGCCTTTTGTGCCCAGGGCCACACTCCCTTAGTTTACCTCTGATTTCAGCCATGGCTGTGATGGAAGTTGCATGGAAGCCCAGACCCGCCTCATGCTGGCAGCTCCCCTTCCATTGCAATGGCCCTCGGAAGAACCTATGAGCCTTGGAGTGGGAGAGGAGTTACCAGCCTTGGGGGCAGCCCTCAACCAATAATGGAGGGTGTCCAGTGGATAAATGCTCATATTTATTTCAATTCAAGTGTTACAAAAATCTTTGAGAAAATCATGTTTTCCTTGTTGATTGCTGACAAAGGGAGAGAACTTCTGAAAGTGTTCCGGGAACTAAGAAACATCCAGGACCATGGCTTAAAAACCTGTTGCTATAGAACTTGTGTCCTTTTGGAGCTCTGGAAAGGTCATATATCTTCTAGGGAGTCTCCCGTTTGGTTTTTCATGCTGTTACTATTCTTTGCCTTAATAAATGCTGCCGTTGTAAGCCTCCTTTAAAATATAAGAGATACCCCTCTTTGTCTAACAGCTGTAAAAGCTTATCAGCACCTTAGTAACCTTTACAGGTTTATTTCTATTTAAATCACTTAATCTGATTTACATTAGTCTTTTTAAAAGAAGCAATATTTTCTCGCTGTAGACATCCTTTGAAATTGATATGGCTTAAATCTTCCCATTCAGGCATCTCTGAACTGTGACTTTTTTTCCTTAGTTGCTAACAGACCGAAGAGATACCAATAATAACAAAAGAAAACACAGGCTTCCCTGTGTTGACGTCACCTTAAAGTCCCATAACCCTGTGTGGCTAAAAAAAAAAAAATATGAAAGGAATACCATGTATGCTGTTAGCATAAAAGTTAACTGCAGAAAAAAAATTCCTTAGATAGCTACACTGCTACAGTGAGATTTATACTTGGAGGTGTCCTCACAGCTTTCATGCGGGTTGATGGAATTCAGTTCACCATGCCTTTATACTTCTTGAATTCTTTCAATTACATTTTAATACAGATAAGAGGAATGATGAGGATTTCAAGAAGTGAAATGGTACCTCCTGAATGTTTACTATCTACTGTGAAGTATGATACACGCTTTACATGCAATTCACTTCTCAACCTTATCCCAATCTTGTAAATGATAAATCAAGGCTCAGGGAGGTTAAGTAACTTTCCTCAAAGTTATGTACTAGTAAAATACATATCCATTCAAGGCAAATCTTTTTGACTGCCTTGAAATGACAAACTAGGTCCCTTCTTCTGCTTCCTCATTTCTCCCTCCTGTCTATTCATCCATATTACTCCACTTATTCTTTGTACAGACCCACATCGAATACCTTTTCTGCAGTAGATTCTGGCCTACAGGCTTTCAATAGACTCAAAATGCAACCATTGGGTAAAGCCACAGAGTTATAATAAATCTAAAAGGTTACCTAAGTAGCTTAAAATTAAAATTTGAAATTAAAAGACAATTGCTCCTTGGAAGAATAGCTATGACATACCTAAGACAGTGTATTGAAAAGCAGAGACATCATATTGCTGATAAATATCCTTATTGTCAAATCTATATGGTTTTTCCAGTAGTTATGTACAGATGTGGGAGCTGGACTATCAGAAGGCTGAGCACGGAAGAGTTGATACTTTCAAATTGTGGTGCTGGAGAAAATCTTGAGAGTCCCTTGGACAACAAGGAGATCAAACCAGTCAATCCTTAAGGAAATCAACCGTGAACATTCATTGGAAGGACTCACACTGAAAGCGCCAATACTCTGACTACCTGATAGGAAGAGCCGACTCATTAGAAAAGACCCTGATGTTGGGAAAGATTGGGGGAAAGAGGAGAAGGGGTTGACAGAGGATAAGATGGTTAGATGGCATCACTGACTCAACAGGCATGAGTTTGAGCAAACTCTGGGAGACAGGGAAGGACAGGAAAGCCTGGCAGACTACGGTTCATGAGGTCACAAAGAGTTAGACACAACTTAGCCACTGAAAAACAACAACAAAGTAGTTTAAACTTTCTCTAGAAAATACAAGAGTTGGAGGCTAGGTTGAGGTAGGAGGCATGCACCTGTAAGTTTCCAAACAGTTTTAGCTCCACTTGAAAACCTATGATCAGAATTTAGGTTCTTTCAAGGTAGCCCCCTCTTCAAATCTCAGTTTTAATCTTTTTTTTAAGTGTCTGTTGTAACTAGATTTCATCACACATCCTCCACTAAAGCAGCCTGCAGGGAGAAAGTTAACCTTTCTCCAGGAGAACAAGTGCCTAGACAGCTTTGGCTCCTACTCCACTGAAGAGAACAGACTGGGAAGGGTCAAATCTGGGTATCTCGATCAATTTCCAAATCAGCATCAGTCTCTTTTGTCAAATTGAGAACTGATGTTTAGAAATTCTCATCTTTCAGCAGATTTCCCAAATCATTTGGGAGGATCTCTCTCCCTCTGCCCCTCCCTCCTCTTCCTTCCTCCTCTTCTCTTTTCTCTTTATCATAAAAAAACAATATAAATTTCCTATCCAACTATGTGGCTCTGTACTTGACCCACTGTTTCTTTTAGGGATTTTTAAATGTGAAGAGTCCTTTGCTCTTGGAGCATTTACTGCAGCACCAACTCCACCGAAGGTAACTCTATGCATTCTGATTTATTAAAATTCAATCAGTGAGAGTTAATGAATGCCTAAGGGCAGGAGATCAATCATGTTCTATTTGTATTTAATTAATTTCATGTGGCCTCACTTGTTTTTTATAACTACTTTAAAGCATTTGAGAAAAGTATACTTGTGAATACATTCTTATCTTAAAATAACTTAATTTTTAAATGAATTTTACTATACCTAACTCATGAAAACCTTCATTTTCTCAGAACTTTTAGGACATATTCAGTAAATCTCTTATTGACAAAAAGAAGCCTCCTTGCAGATTTCATGCTTCACAGTTTTCCTCATTTTATTCAAGGGAGAATTGACTCCATACTTTTTTCTTTTTGGTCCTGAATGAAACTCAGTTGTAACAGTTTATTGCATGTACTTGTTTATCTGTTTGTCTCTCTCTTTCCAGACCATGTACTCCTTGTGCTGAGCAGAATCCATGTACACACAGTAGGTGTTGCAAGAATGTGTTGTTTTGTTTGAAAGCCTGACTGAGTGAGTGAATCTAAGAGGCTGTGAAACTAGAAAAGTACAGAATGTACAAGACATATCAGAGGGAGACTGGCTACTTACACATGGAGCAAAGGCATATGGCAGGTGAAAAAGGTTGTGACACAACATGATTAAACATTGAGTAAAATGAAAGGATGATATAATATATGCAACTAGGCACGAAGATATTGATAGAGAAGGAAAGAGGGGCTAGGTTGGAAGAAAAAAGGTTTTCAGGGAAGTGGGGGGATAGAGAGGGAAAACTGGGAGGCCAGAATTAGGGCAGGGGAAACTCATCTCTTTCAGAGGCTGGTATAATAACATGGACATAAGTTCTATTATGGAAGACTCTCAGATCTTCCTTTGGTGGCCAGGACAATTATTAATTTTTCTTCAAAAAAAAAAAAGGTAGGGAGAGGGATTCCCTGGTGGCTTAGTGGTAAAGAATTGGCCTGCCAATGCAGAACACACAAGCTGAATCCCTAATCTGGGAAGATTGCACATACCGCAGAGCAGCTAAGCCCATGCACCGCAGCTATTGAGCCTGTGCTCTAGAGCCTGGGGACGGCAACCACTGATCCCATGTGCTGCGGCTACTGAAGCCTGCACAACCCAGAGGCCATGCTCTGCAACAAGAGAAGCCGCTGCTCTGAGAAGCCCATGCACCGCAACTTGGTGAAAGCCTGCACAACAACAAAGCCCAGCACAGCCAAATAACTAATTAATTTATTATTGTTATTTTAAAAAGGAGGGAGACCATTTAGGGAAGAGGTCAGCAAATTTTTTCTATTGAGTAATTATTTTCAGCTTTGCAGGCTATGTAGTCTTTAGAGAAAATTCTCAATTCTGCTCCTGTGAAAACAGCCATAAACTTAGAATAGATGAACTAGTGGAAAGATCTGAGAACTTGACTTAGAATTCAGGAGAGGTAGATAAAGTATAAAAGGAAAGGTAAGAGACAGCGAGTAGAGTGAGAAGCCCAACCTACACGTAATAGGAGTTCCAGAATTAGAAAAAAAAATAGTAGAAAGGTAACATTTTAAGAGATAATGAAGGATTTAGTGTTTTTCTGAACTGAAAAATTTATCATCAGAAAAGGACCACAAGCTGAAATTCAAAAATAAAAATTAATCCATATTCAGAGTAACAAAAATGTAGACAATAAGAGTAGGAGTTATTAAATGCTAATAGGGGAAAAAGACATTACCTACAAAGTGGTGAAAATTAATCTGAGAGCAGACTTCACAGAAGTAACAATAGATGCCATGAGTCGAGAAAGAGGGAAAATAATTTTCAAAATATATCTCTGTAACTAGCTAGACTATTGTTCAAAGTAAAGGCAAAATACCATTTTGAGGTACTAGGATTAAGTGAATTTATCCCCCATGTATTAGGGAAGACATCATCAAAATAGGGATATAAATTAACCACTGATGCTAAAATTAGTATTGTGTGTGTGCTTAGTCACTTGATTGTGTCCAACTCTTTGTGACCCCATAGACTGTAGCCCGCCAGGCTCCACTGTTCACGGGGATTCTCCAGGCAAGAATACTAGAGCGAGCTACCATCCCCTCCTCCAGTGGATCTTTCCATCCCAGGGATCGAACCCATGTCTCCCGCATCACAGGTGGATTCTTAACTGATTGAGCCACCAGGGAAGCCAGTAACCACCAATTACCTTCAAACTAATGAAAAGTACGAGCTCCAAGAGAAACAGAGGGCTAGTTTTTGGAGGGTAAAATAGACTTTGTTAGAAAAATATGATATTAAATAGGATTGTTAAAAATTTTAATATTGACACTAAAAGAATAGAAATACAAGTATAATTCTAAATTGGCAGAGAGAAAAAGAGGGAATGAGAATAAATATTATCAAACAATAGGCTGGAAGGGAAAGAGACAAAGGAAGAAATATGGAAAAATGAAATCACAAAAGAATGTAACATAAATGAGTCTAAATAATTTAGTGATCATAATAAATGCTAGTTGATTAAATACACCAAATATCAATAAAAATAGGGTGATCAAATTGCATATTAAAAACATTTTCAGGGCTTCCCTGGTGGTCTAGTGGTTAACAATCTGCCTGCCATTGCAGGGAACACAGGTTCAATCCCTGGTCCAGGAACATCCCACAGGCACAGGGCAACTAAGTACATACTCCACAGCTACTGAAGACCGCACACCCTAGAGTCTGTGCTCCTCAACCAGAGAAGCCACCACAATGAGAAGCCCACTCGCTGAAAGAAAGGCCCAGTGCACCCAAAAATAAATAAATCTTAAAAAATCTCCAACTTAAAATATGTGCAACATCTAGACTTACCAACGTATCATTAGAGAGGGTGGTTTGGAGGAAGGTAGAGCAAAGCAGGTATGTAATTTTGGTGTCACTTTCATTATTTAGCATTTAGATAAACTTCAATGTGAGTTGCTTACACAGGAAAACCAAGAATGATAAAAGCAGTTGGTACCACTGCATTTGTTTGCACACTACTATGCAACTATGGTTTGCAGGAGATTTCAAATGAGAAGCACTTCAGCTTAAATCCTGGTTTTGTCATTTGATTTTGTGACACAGAACAAGTGAGGTTTCTGAGATTGTTTTCTCATCTGTAACATTTTATAGAATCCTACTTCACAGGATTAAAAGTGGATGTAAGTTTAAAGTGTTTATTAAGGTTCAATATATGTTAGACCCCTTTTTCTGTTTTCCCGTTACTCTTTAATGTGTTCTATCTGGAGCTAAGATAAAGCAAAACATTTGACTTGATTTAAAGCTTCAATAAAGAAGTAAACCTAAAGGCAGCAAAGGCTCATTAAATATCAGTCTACATATGTAGATTGTGTTTACTTGGAAGAACTACAGGAAACTCAATGATACCTAAGAAAGGGGGGTTTCCAGCTTGCATGTGCTGTAAATCATAAATTGTTCACAGGACCTTAATGGTTACTTAGTCTTTTTCATTTCACCAATAGGGGAAATGAAACACAGAAAGGATTAGTGTGTTAAAATTACATAGAACAATGTCTCCCACACTTTAATGAATACGTAAGTAGTGAAGTGAAAGTCATTCAGTCGTGTCGGACTCTTTGCAACCCCATGGACTATACAGTCCATGGAATTCTCTAGGCCAGAATACTGGAGTGGGTAGCCTTTCCCTTCTCCAGGGAGTCTTCCCAATCCAGGGATCGAACCTAGGTCTCCAGCTTTGGAGGTGGATTCTTCACCAGCTGAGCTACAAGGGAAGCCCTAATGAATACCTGGAGAGCTTGTTAAAATGCAGATTCTTTAGGCTATACTACAAATCCACAGTCATCAAGACAGCATGGTACTGGCACAAAGACAGAAATATAGATCAATGGAACAAAATAGAAAGCCCAGAGATAAATCCACGCATCTATGGACACCTTATCTTTGACAAAGGAGGCAAGAATATACAATGGAGAAAAGAATCTCTTTAACAAGTGGTGCTGGGAAAACTGGACAGCCACTTGTAAAAGAATGAAACTAGAACACTTTCTAACACGATACACAAAAATAAACTCAAAATGGATCAAAGATCTAATCATAAGACCAGAAACTATAAAACTCCTAGAGGATAACATAGGCAAAACACTCTCCGACATAAACCAAAGCAGGATCCTCTATGACCCATCTCCCAGAATATCGGAAATAAAAGCACGAATAAACAAATGGGACCTAATTAAAATTAAAAGCTTCTGCACAACAAAGGAAACTATAAGCAAGGTGAAAAGGCAGCCTTCAGAATGGGAGAAAATAATAGCCAATGAAGCAACGGACAAACAATCTCAAAAATATACAAGCAACTCCTGCAGCTCCATTTGAGAAAAATAAACAACCCAATCAAAAAGTGGGCCAAAGAACAGACATTTCTCCAAAGAAGACATAAAAATGGCTAACAAACACATGAAAAGATGCTCAGCATCACTCATTATCAGAGAAATGCAAATCAAAACCACAATGAGGTACCACTTTACACCAGTCAGAAGGGCTGCCATCCAAAAATCTATAAGCAATAAATGCTGGAGAGGATGTGGAGAAAAGGGAACCCTCTTACACTGCTGGTGGGAATGCAAACTAGTACAGCCACTATGGAAAACAGTGTGGAGATTCCTTAAAAAACTGAAAATAGCACTGCCATATGACCCAGCAATCCCACTGCTGGGCATACACACCGAGGAAACCAGAATTGAAAGAGCCACGTGTACCCCAATGTTCATCGCCGCATTGTTTACAATAGCCAGGACATGGAAGCAACCTAGATGCCCACAAACTGACGAATGGATAAGAAAGCAGTGGTACATATACACAATGGAATATTACTTAGCATTAAAAAATTCATTTGAAGCAGTTCTACTCAGGTGGACGGAACTGGAGCCTATTATCCAGAGTGAAGTAAGCCAGAAGGAAAAACAACAATACAGTATACTAATGCATATATATGGAATTTAGAAAGATGGTAATGAGAACTCTGCATGCGAGACAGCAAAAGAAACGCAGATGTATAGAACAGTCTTGTGGACTCTGTGGAAGAGGGCAAGGGTGGGATGATATAGGAGAATGGCATTGAAACATGTTAATTATCATATGTGAAATCAATCGCCAGCCCAGGGTTGATGCTCGGGGCTGGTGCACCGAGATGACCCAGGGGGAGGGAATCGGGAGGGAGGAGGGAGGGGGGTTCTGGAGGGGGAGCATATGTATACCCATGGCGGATTCATGTCATTGTATGGCAAAACCAACACAATAAAGTAAAGAAAATTTAAAAAATAAAAAAATAAAAAATAAAATGCAGATTCGGATTCAGTAGACCTTGGTGGAACGTGAGACTTTTCGCGTGGTTTCAATACTGATCCACCGTAGACCACGATTAGAGTTTTAAGGACATACATGTTTAAAGTAGAACAAACTTTATAATATGACTCTTCACAAAAAACACAATGGGCTTTCTTCCATATCACATTTCAGGTAGCTTTCTAGGAAAGCAAACCAGAGATTGTTTCTGCTGGGTTTATAGAGCAGGAATAAACATAAGTTGTATTGATATATATTCTTCTTGGTTTGATATTGGAAGTGAGATAGCAGCTATATAAATAGAAATTGATCAAAAAACTTGTTAGTGAAGAGAGAATTCTGAATGCAGCCACCTCAAAGTTCTCTCTTTGTGCCAACTTCCCTGTCAAATTTCCAAGTCTAAGTGTTTCACTTGACAAATAAATGCATTTCAAAGCATTTTCATGCCATGACTCTCAGTGGGGTTTTAGAAAACATATAAGGTAACCAAAATCCAAAGTAAAACCCTTTAGAACAAGATATAGTACATTCAATCATAAGGTTTGCATTCAGATAATTTAGTCATGTTTGATTAGGCAACATTCTTTTTCCAAATACTTCTTGCTTCTGGCATCTGAATAAGGCTCTTAGACCCTTGGGTTCAATTTCCCTGTCTGTTATCACACTAATTATTTTTTTTTTAAAGCAACACTTAAAACTGTTAAATGCTAAGTTCTTAGATTTATGGATTCAATAAAAAACAGTGCCTCTTCAATTTTTCAGGGCTTGTGCTGATTTATATAGGCTTTGCTGACACAAAAATTAGATTAAAAATTTTTATTGAATCTTGTCTGAAATGCTTAGACTTGAAGGGAGACTTCAAGAGAGAAAATTCACTTTACTGGATTTGGCTTTGGGAAAACTGAATATAAGCACCGATAACGTTACTAGTTTATGTCTGGATGTATCTCAGTCCACCCCGCCCATTGAGGGAAGAGATTTCTTCTCTCATTCATAATTTCCCCAGAATTAAGTATTCTACTTTGTATTTCAAAGTGTGGCAGCCTGATTACCATCTGGGTAGTCAGGGGTTTGAAATTTTCAAGGATCCCACCCGTTGAACAGAACTCTTTCTGAACAACTCAATGAAAGAATTATCAGGAGACTTCTTTAGTGCCTTTGGAAGAACTTGTTTGTCCAAGCTCAAAATTCAAATTTCTGGGTGGCAGCTTCCTGCAGCTCTAATCATAGACTTTTTCTCCTGGGTCACGGTTTTCTTCATTTGAGCTCAGTTTGGTCCCTAGAAGTCCAGTAGGGTCTTATGCACTCGGATGAACGTTGAATCAGGAGGACAATTAAATAGCTGAGAACAATGAACTCGGGGACCTCTGCCTTTCTTCTTTGTTTAAATCCAGGGATTCTTCTAGCCCCTGCTTTCAGAATGATCAAAACCCTTTGGTTTTCACCCCCAGTTACAGGCTACCAGCAAAGTGTGGAATTGGTTTCATTACCTTGTGAGATTGCTGGGGACAGTGACTCATGCAGGGATGGTTATTTGTTTCCTGTGATTTTCCTGCCATGCAGGTGGTTGGTTATATATAAAAAAAATTTTTTTTAAGAAGTTATTTTCAGATATGTCCTGAAATAATATCACCTCTGTTGGGTTGCTTAAGGTAATAGGAAACCGAAGGAGGAGGGATAGGGGACTTGGTCTTGCATCAGTGGTAGCAGAAAGGTGCTGAAATGACAATGTAGGAATAGCTACGAACAGAATGTAATGCTATCATTGCTTATGGCCACAAAAATTAAACACTGCAATAAAATAATTATCTATTGGGTGAATTGGCAGACTGTGGTAGTTTTATTAGTATGATTTTGAATATTTTAATAAAGAATTTACCATGAAAATAATACAGCAGAAATTTTGATACCTTCAATTTTGCTTTTGCCATGATGCTCCCTTTCCCATCCCCCACTCCAGGAGGAAACACCCCTGGTGTTTCTATTCTCTCATCCAGAGGAGTGAAGACTAGATTTGGGGAAAATTTATTTTTGACAGGTAAATTATACATAGTATTTTTGAGGTAGTCTTCCCTGTTGCCTCAGTGATAAAGAATCTGCCTGCCAATGCAGGAGATGTGGGATCAACCTTTGGGTTGGGAAGATCCCCTGGAGAAGGATATGGCAACCCGGTCTAGTATTCTTGCCTGGGAAATTCCATGGACAGAGGAACCTGGTGGGCTGTAGTCCATGGGGTCACAAAAGAGACATGACTTAGCAACTAAACACCAACACATTTTTGAGGTGTAGGTTTTAAATGAATCTTAACTATTAAAAGATTGCCAAAATATTTGCATATACATACTACTAGGGAGTTTGAAATAGTAAAAAATAAATATCCATTCCCACCTGTCAAATACAAAAGCTTTTCATCCTGACACAAGTTAAAAGCCTCATTGTTATTTTTCAAACTTATTTAGTAAACACATGTTGAGCTCAGTTGTCCCTATGAATTTAATTAGTCAATGAATTCTTCTTTTCAACTGTGATTTCTCAGAACGTAACCAGTGAGGCACTGTAGGAAGGCTAGGTTCTGGATCAAACTCTTCAGATCCTATTGTGCTAAGCTCTCTCGCTCTCTACTCAGACTGCAAGCCTAGGCAGGGTTCTTTGTGAGGGGCTGAGAGGCTATTAGGAGTCAGGGAACAGCTTTCTCCTGGTCAGGGTGCTGACCCTGGCGGCTGCTGATAGCCTGTCTGCTGCCCTGAAGTTGCTGTTTTTCAAAGCTAATCTTTCTTTCAGTTCATGTTTATACTTAGATTTTATTACCATGTAAAGCTACAAATATCAGAAGAGGTAAAGATTTACTCAGAGAGGATATTACTGAGTTAATCTCATGAGATATCGCAACACCCATACATTTATTTTTCAGCCGTTATCAACTGGGTATTTCATATTCATCAAGGAAGATGCGATTTTGCTGGAGAATCAGCAGGTGTTGCTATCAGTTTTTCCTGTGTGTGGTTCTGTCATCTTTTTAAGTTCTATGGTAGAATTTCTTCAGACTCAGGCAGAATAAGATCTAGAAAAAGGTGACATGATCTATATCCTTAATTTAGAACTTGTTTCTAATGATTGATTATCTGCATCAAATGTGTAGTTTTTAATGCCTTCACTTTAAATACAGCTCAAGCAGCATTTCTAACACATATCTTTTCCATTAAACATTTAATGTTACACTTTTTATTTATCTCGAGACAAAAACCCCATAGGTTTATAAAAGAAAATGGATAATTTTTTTTGACTGAGTTTGAATATTGCTGGAATGCAACTAAATTTGAATATGTCTGTGGATTGTAGGTGAGGGACAAGATAGTTGTGCTCATTTAAATAATCACTGGGTCAGACTTCCAGAGAACACCTTACCTATACAAGAAAATTATTTCACTTATAGTAAGAGCATAGGGCAAGTGAGCTTTACATTCAGTGAAAGTTTAAAATCTACGCTGATGAACAACAAATAAATTATTCTGCAGACCGAGTTAAGACAAATGCTTTGTTTTCACTTTGTCCTTATGATTTTTAAAGCAGATTGTGGCATACCATCCAAGTTGTACTTTAAAAAAAAAAAAAAAGAACAGGAAAGAAGACACCTTTATTGATTTAATCCCTCAATTGATATTCACTAAGCACTTTCTACCTCCCAGGAACTGTGCTAAGCCAGTTGGTTTCAGCTCATCTTGGTTACTGCCTGATAACCATCTAACATCATCCTGACCCCCCTTCTCACTGCTATTCTACAACCACCAGGTCCCAGGCCCTGAAAAATACCTCTGGGACTAGTTCTTTTGTTCTTGTTGTGACCATCTGTGAGATTTTTGTTTGCACCAGTCCTGTGTCTTCCCACTTCTCTTTCTAGAGAACCATCCCTCTGATCCACCCAGGAATCCAAGTGTTACATGTGGAAATGGTGCTCTGGGGATGGCTGTGCTCACTCCTCTTGGGAAGAGGATTGTACATTTCTGGTGCAATTGCTCTGCTGCCGCAGGACATAATGAGACCTGCGATTCATCTGAACCCTCACCACAATGAACTAACAATGGATTCCATCTAAAACAAACTTTTCTTCTGAGACAAGTCCTTTACAATTGTTGAATGACACTTTCACTGTTACAAAATGGTCTAAATGAAATGGGGCTAGAGATGAAGGATTACTTTAAGGAACTTAGGGGAAGAAACAAGATATTTTCCCTGAAACAATTTGCTTTTCAAGGCTACCAGAGACCATCTTTGCCTTAAAATGCCTTGAGTAAAAGTGGGCACTAAGCAGGAAAGGATTCCAAGATTTGTTTCTAAATTTCTAACTTTTTTGACCCGTCGGTTGTCAGGGCTCAGGGCAGTATGAGCTATCTAATTTGCCAAAATGGATCCTTTTTTCTAGAAAACAGCAAATATCTGAGAATTCTTAGAAATTCATACAGTTTTTGTTAGATTGAAAAATAAGATTATAACTCAAATTTTTAAAATTTTCAGTCTGGTCTGTGAAAACTGGGGAGAATTTGAAATTTGACTATAAGATCTCAATTATTTGTATCTGATGATAGTCTGAGGTAAGAAAAAACAAATTGAGGATAAATTTTACTCTCTAGTAGGCTAAAGTCTTGTGTGTTGGAGAAAATTTTATTAAAATGATTTCTCAACCCAGAAAAATTCTCTACAATGGTAGTAGAAAACTTATTTGAATAAGCATTAAACCATAATAAGATCCACATCCCAGGCAATCTGTTAAGAGAGAGCAAAGACAGGAGGGATCAAGATGGCAGAAGGGGAGAATGTGGGGCTCACCTCCCCAACACAAACACATCCAAAGCACACCTACATATGAAACAATTCTCAAGGAAAACCGGAAACTGGCAGAAGAACTCCCATACAACCAAAGCCTCAAGAAAAGATTTCCGCATAACTGGATAGGATGCAGAAAAGTCATGGGATTTTGGAGGACCTTGAAAGGAAGGAAAGGTCCATACGGGTCACCTTCACCGGGGGGAGCAAGCAGGCTGAGCTGGGTGTCCAGGTCCTGGAGACCTCCATGGAGAAGACCAGTTCCTCTGGCTGCAGCCGATACCCTGGACCTGCTTATTCCACACCGGAACTTGGCGTGAGATCTAGGAGAGCTGGGTCTGGGGAAAAAAAACTCTATCTAGGTTGGGGGTCTGGGATGCAGTTCAGGTGAAACAGCGGCTGCCAGTGTTAGCACTAGCTCAAACCAGCACCAAAGGGGAAGCCCAGACTGCTGATGGCAGCAGAGCTGCTTGAATTCCTGCAGCCACAAAGCCCCAGCCTGGATAACACACCGGTCTCACTCACTCCATATCACAGCTGTGCACTGCATCTGGGAGGACCACAACAGGGGAGGAGACACAACCTTGTCTGTGTCACAGACACAGCTGTGTCTGAGCTGAGCCATGAATTCCTACACAGGCGGCACCTCAGACCTGTGTGAGTACATGAGTCTCACTTCAGCGCTCCCATCCTTTGGGGCAAAGCACGCACTCAAGAGGAACAGAGCCTGCTCAAGCTCAACCCTCAGGGCTTCTGCTCCAGCAGCTAGGGAGCAAACCCTGCCTCTGATAGGGCGGTGATAGCCCCTGAGCAGAGAGGAAGTCCTGCCTCTCGCTCTGCACAGGCTTCAGATCCCCTAACACCAAAAACCCTAACAAGGTGATGGCATTCAGCATACCCTGAGGAAAGATATGGCTGGTGTCCATATCAAAACAAGCCCTCAAAAACCAAACAAGCAAGCCCTCACACCAAAGGCACAGTCTACATAGGGACACTGCTACACGGAAACACTCCCTCGAGACCACAATAGATAAGGGTTTCTCCTGTATTCACAGAACAGAGAAAGTTAAGTGTAAAGGCAGAGAAACTATCCCCAATTAAGACAGCCAGGGAAGACCCCCTGAAAGACAAAACAGAGCAGTCTGTGCTAGACAATGAGTTCAAAATGGAGATTATAAAAATGCTAACTGAATTAAGATTATCAATATAAATGCAGATCAACGTTAACAACAAACTAGGAAAGTATTAAAGATGACCCAATCAAAAATAATTCAATTTCTGAGATTAAAAAAAAAGCAGTCTGGAAGCAATGAATAGCTGCCTAAGTGACACAGAAGAGTGTACAAGTGATTTGAAAGATAGAGTAATGCAGATCACCAAATCAGAATAGCACTCAGAAAAACAAATTAAAAAAAAAAAAGAAAGCAATGTATGAGACCTACGGGAATAAAACATGCCAACTTATGTATAATAGGGTTTCCAGAAGAACAGAGAGAAAGAGAGAAGAGGATCAAAACAATTTTTATTTTGTTTAAAGAAATTATGGGACATCCCTGGTGGTACAGTAGATAAGAATCCACCTGCCAAAGCAGAGGACATGGGTTCAGTCCCTGGTCTGGGAAGATTCCACATGCTGCAGAGCAACTAAGCCAGTGCACCACAAGTACTGAGTCTGCAATCTAGAGCCTGTGAGCCCTAATTTAGGCATTTGCTGAAGCCCAAATGCCTAGAATCCATGCACCACAACAAACAGTAGCCCAGTAGCCCTGCTCTATGAAACTAGAGAAAGCCTGTGCACAGCAATGAAGGCCCAGCACAAACCAAAACACAAATCATTTTTAAAAAAATGATTTAAAACAGATATTATGGGTGAGAACTTCCCAGACCTAATCAGGAAACAGATGCAACCCCATGGACTGCAGCCTGCCAGGCTCCTCTGTCCATGGGGTGGGTACTCTAGGCAACAATCCTGGAATGGGTTGCCATGCCCTCTTCCAGAGGATCTTTCCGACCCAGGGATGGAACCCACAGCCTTTTGCAATGCAATCATATTCCTCACTGTCTGAGCCACCTCAGAAAGCACAGGGGTGCCCAAACAAAACAAGCTCAGAGCCGAACCAAAACATATCATTGTTAAAATGGCAAAATTTAAAGATAAAGACAGGATTCTAAAGGCAGCAAGAGAAAACAAAGAGTTAGTTACAAGGAAACCCCCCCCCCCCACTCCCCCGGCAAGGCTGTTAGCTGATTTCTCTGCAGAAAGTTTGAATATATCATGCAACCCCCTTCTGACTTTTAAAGTTCTGAAGGGAAAAAGCCAGGAACCCGCGATAGTCTACCTAGCAAGACCATCATTTGGAACAGAAAGAGAAAGAATTTCTCAAGCAAAAGCTAAAAGAATTAAAAACATTAAAATGTATTCTAAAAGAAATGTTGAAGGGTTTTTTTTTTCTAAATTGAAACTAAGCAAGAAATTACAGAAAAGGGAAAAATCCCAATATGAAAGGTAAGTATATAGGAAGGATTAAAGCTCACTTAAGCAAGCCAGTATGCAGATTAAAAACCAAAATTGTTACAGCAACTATAACTACAGTACATAGTAAAAGGATACGGCAATGAAGATGAAAAATTGGACATCAAAGAACACAAAATGTTAGAGAGGGCAGTAAAAACTATGTGTGTTAGTCGCTCAGTCGTGTCCAACTCTTTGCAACCCCATGGACGGTAGCTTGCCAGGCTCCTCTAACCATGGGATCTAAATAGAAATTTCTTCAAAGAAGACATACAGACGGCCATGGCACATTAAAAGATCAAAACCACCAAGAGGTATCACTTCACAACTGTCAGGATGGCTATCATCAAAAAGTCTACAACTGGAGAGGGTGTGAACAAAGGGAATCCTCGTACGCTGTTGGTGGGAGTGTGAACTGGCGTAGCCACTATGGAAAGTTGGTGGCAATGTACATAAAGGTGCAGCATGGAGTTTCCTTTAAAAAAAAAAAAAGCAAACAAACGGAAAACAAAACAGAACTATTATAAGATCCAGCAATCCCACTCCTGGGTATATATCCAGAAAAAATAAGAACACTAAATAAAAGATACACGCACTCAAGTGTTCATAAAGGCACTATTTACAATAGCCAAGACATGGAAGCAACCCAAGTGCCTGGAAACAGATGATTTGCTTAAGATGTGGTATATACATACAATGGAATATTAGTCAAGCTAGTTAGTGTTAAGCACTCAGTTATGTCTGACTTTGTCCAGTCCCACAGACTGCAGCCCACCAGGCTCCTCTGTCTGTGGATTTCTTCAGGCAAGAATACTGGAGTGGGTAGCCATTCTCTTTTCTAGGGTTTTTCCATGACCCAGGGATCAAACTCAGGTCTCTTGCATTGCAGGAAGATTCTTTACTCTCTGAGCCACCAGGGAAGCCCCACAATGTAATATTATTCAACCATTAAAAAGAATGACATATTGCTATTTGCATCATCATGGATAAGCTTAGAGAACATTATACGTAGTGAAATAAGTCAGAGAAAGACAAATACTGTATGATATCACTCATATGTGAAATCTTTAAAAGAACATGAATGTATACACAAAACAGAAACAGACTCATAGACAGAAAACAAATTTATGGTTACCAAAAAGGAAAGGGAAGGCAATGATGAATATTATCAGTACAGGATTAACAGATACAAAACACTATTCATAATACAGATAAGCAATAAGGATTTGCTATATAGAAGAGAAAATTTTACCCAGTATTTGTAACAACCTAAAATATAACATGGTGCTAGTGGTAAAGAACCCACCTGCAAGGCAGGAGACATTAGAAATGGGATTTCCATTCCTGGGTCAGAAGACTTGCCTGGAGGAGGACACAGCAAATAGTATTCTTGCCTAGAGAATCCCATGGACAAAGGAGCTTGGCATGCTACTGTTCATAGGGTCACAGAGTAGGACATGACTGAAGTGACTTAGCATGAATGCACAAAACAATATAATCTGCACAAAAAAAAAGATTTGCCATGCTGTACACATGAAAGTAACACAATATTGTAAATCAACTATGTGTGAAAATCGCTCAGTCATAGCTGATTCTTTGCGACCCCATGGACGATACAGTCCATGGAGTTCTCTAGGCCAGAATACTGGAGTGGGTAGACTTTCCCTTCTCCAGGGATCTTCCTAATGCAGAGATCGAACCCAGGTCTCCGGCATTACAGGCAGATTCTTTACCAGCTGAGCCACAAGGCAAGCCCATACTTCAATTAAAAAAAAGATTTCAAAGGAGAAAGAAATCTCATCCCTTTACACAGCCAAGCAGATTAACCCATTATGTACATGTTTCAAGATGAATAACAAGTAAATAAGGACTCATTTGTCACAAACAGTTCATCCTAACTTTACATGGTAACTGAGGAGACGGTATGTATTAGCTAATTGGATTTATCTAGAAAACAGCAGACCTCATATCTTTGTAACAGGAGGCAATTTTGCAACTTAGAGCAAAGTGTGTCCACTGAATTTAGGCTCCTATCTTGCCACAGATTCTGGAATCTAGGGATACGATATCTTCTGATGTTTGCACTTCACAGAGATAGTTCTCCAGTTTCTTCAGAAAGGCATGCCTAGGTTGGAAAAGTGACAAGAGGCCAGCTGACAGAAGACCTATCTAGTCTTAAAAATGATTTATAGGTATTTCAAAGAGCTACAAAACCGAATGCTCTGTGAAAAAGGAGGAGAGTGAAGTCTCTTCCCCCATTTCAACAGGGAGAATTAAGCCTCTTATTGTTAATTTATGTTTGTTCTTACATGTGCAACTCTGTGGGAAAAAAATCATTATTTGGTTTCACAATTGTCTGCTAATAAGATCTGTTATGTAAATGTTTACCTCTGGGTATTGAGACCATGTGCAATATTTATAACTTTAACTCTGATAAATGTATCCTATGAGCCGAGTTCCAGAGGAATTTGAGATCCTTCTGCAGCTGTCCTCTTCCATGCTCTAAGAGAATGGAGTTTCTTAAGAGATAAGGAATCTGGTTTATGTAATTTTGCATGTGCCATGACACATGGCCAAATTCAGTGGCACGTCCAACATTTGAGCTCCTTAGTTAATTTATATAGAGTTAATAATTCCTCCCCTGGCTTTCCTCTTAATTCAGTTCCTATTGATGCACATATTCTTACTGTATCCATACCATTCTCTTCTTATTCCTATTTACAACAATAGCTCTTAACACTGAATAGATATTACGCTCATCAATGGGCCTTTTATAAAAATAACAATGTCCAAGAACTCATGTCTTTCAGATATTTCAACTCAGTTGACTTGTTATAGGGCCCAGGCATCAATATTTTAGATATCTGCTGTGCAGTTTGAGTTTAGAACCATTGATCCAGAACAAATGCTTGGTCCAATAAGCCACTCACCAAAAATACTAATCACCCTCTCTCTGTAAGATGGTCCCATGCTCATCCATTTAGCATGGTGGAGACTTCCACTTCACTGGCTCTTTTTGTAACATAGGAACATCATTTGCCGGAAACCACATTATCACAACCACCATCTTTTCCACCACCAAGAACTGTAAGCTACCTATGTGAATTCTTGGTACCATGCACATTCTGGCATGCAACAACATGTAATAAATCTTTATCCAATGGATGAGGAATGCCTAGTGTCTTGCTGTATCTCACTGCTCCCTGAACCCAGGGTAGGCAAGGTGCGAGCTGAGAAGCTGGAAGATAACTGAAGGGGTTGTAGGAACTACAGACATGTTTATTCTCTATCTGTAGCAGCAGCAGACACGCTGTATTCTCTAATCATTAACCCAATATAACACAGCCTCAGCAGCTTTTCAGGTGGAGGTTAAATATGTTCACACAACAAAAGTGGCCCAAGGCCAAGCGGGTACATCCTGAGGCGCATGCACAGTGCTATAAGTGATCTCACCTGTTATATAACCACGTATTTACAAAACATGGGGCAAGAGCAAGAGGCGGTGGGGGTGAGAGAGCCTGACCACCGCCATCTTGGCTAATTTGCTCTTTCCCTACACCTAGTTATTAATTAGTATGTGAGGATCAAAGAGACAGAATTTGGAACTCTTTGTAAAGGTCTCTTCTAAAATTCCAATTCCAGCTCTAGGATCATAGTAAAATTCAAGTACATGATTATTTTCTGATAAGAATAATTAAGGTGTGATCATAGTAAGATGTTAAGCTTTAAAATGGGGGTGAGGACTCAAAGCCAGAGACATTGGAATGGTAATTAATTCCTGGATTTTTAAACACTTCAGTTGTGAGTTAGCTATAAAGTATTCTGCTATAAACTATCTCTCCTCTGTGGAAAAATAACACCCAGAAACTTTGAAGAAATATCGCTATTTCTCTTCTTGGGTAGGAGGGTAGTAGAGAGGAAAATAAATAAAGGAGGAAAACTGGGCAAAGATAATGTTTTTAGGGTTGAGAAGAAAGGAAAAGTGTTGGACAACAGGAGGAAATTGACTAAGTGGGCCTTTCCCTATCAAGACAAGGAGTGTTAGAAAAGAGGTAGTTTCTTTACACTCAAGCATAATATTTTACTAGCCTAAAAGACAACTAACAATACTTTTGGAGCTTCCTATCTTCTTTAACATTTATCTTGTACCTCTGGTAAATGTGCTTCCTGGTGTTTTTTCCCCTCTCTCTGTAGCCCTACATGGTCTTCAGTGGACAAGAATATGTATAAAATATAATACACACACACGCACACACATTTGGGGGGCAACTATTTAACCAGGAGTTCACCTAAGTTTAGCAAACATTCCCCCAAATGTTCTACATTCAGAAAAGAGCTCCTGCCCAGGTAAACCTGAAAAGCTGTGTGTTAAAACCCCATTGTTCATCGCCACATTGTTCACAATAGCCAGGACATGGAAGCAACCTAGATGCCCATCAACTGACGAATGGATAAGAAAGCTGTGGTACATATACACAATGGAATATTACTCAGCATTAAAAAAATATTCATTTGAATCAGTTCTACTCAGGTGGATGGAACTAGAGCCTATTATCCAGAGTGAAGTAAGCCAGAAGGAAAAACAATACAGTATACTAACACATATATATGGAATTTAGAAAGATGGTAATGAGAACCTTGCATGCGAGACAGCAAAAGAAATGCAGATGTATAGAACAGACTCGTGGACTCTGTGGAAGAGGGCAAGGGTGGGATGATATAGGAGAATGGCATTGAAACATGTTAATTACCATATATGAAATCAATCGCCAGCCCAGGGTTGATGCTCAGGGCTGGTGCACCGAGATGACCCAGGGGGAGGGAATCGGGAGGGAGGAGGGGGGGGGGTTCTCGAGGGGAAGCATATGTAAACCCATGGTGGTTTCATGTCATTGTATGGCAAAACCAACACAATAAAGAAAATTAAAAAAAAAACAAACCCACGCATATTAACATATGAAAGGCCCAAGAAACCTGAAAAAATGAAATCTGTTGAACTTTAACCCAGTGTTCTCCAAAGTTAGGAAAGCAACAAACTCTTTACAATAACTTCCCAGCAGAGCTAGACATCTGTATTACACCCTTTGAAGGATACTGTGTTAACTCATTTTACCTGTGTGGCAGTTTCTATTTTGTTCTATTACTGTGGGCCTTTATTCATTTGTATTACCAAAGACTTAGGAAAATTTTGGAAAATAGGTGATAAAAAGAGGAAAGTGAAGCTACTAGAGGGTGAGAGAGATTCAGAACCAAGATGGTGTTAGATCAGAAAATGAACCAACCTGCTTCAAAGGCTTTTCATACCAATATGCAATTCAGGGAAAAGAATAAGGGAATAGGCTGTCTGGATTCTGTATGTGATTTTAGGATTTCTACTAGATGCAGTCTTGGAGAAGGAAATGGCAACCCACTTGCCTGGAAAATTCCATGGATGGAGGAACCTTGTAGGCTACAGTCCATGGGGTCACAAAGAGTCGGACATGACTGAGCGACTTCACTTTCTTTCCATAGTTCCTTTTGGAGAAGGAAACGGCAACCCACTCCCGTGTTCTTGCCTGGAGAATCCCATGGATGGAGGGGCCTGATGGCCTGTAGTCTACGGGGCTGGGAAGAGTCAGACACGACTGAGCAATTAACACACACACACACACACTAGATGCAGTCTAGTCTTTAGTCAATACAGTCTATTCAAAAGAACTGGGATGAAAGTGAGCTGAGGTTGAGATTAAAAAAAAAAAGTTAAAATAAAGAAAGAAATGAATCATTCTTTATGATGATTTCAGAAAAATTGCTGATTCCTCTCTTGAACATGGTTATGATCCACATTTCATTAAAAAAGAAATCCTGTTCAGTAATACTGTTGTTCAATCTCTCTGCTACCTCATTACCAGCTATAAAATTTATCATAACCCAAATTCAACTAACTAGATTCCTCTGGCTACAACTAAAGAGCCTTTCTTCATTATTCCACACTTAGAAAAATAAATGTCACCAAAAGAAGCTAATAGGAAGGATTTATGAGCTGTGCAATAATTCCAGCAGCATGACTTTGATTTCCAAAATGCTCTCACATTGAGCATCTAATTTGGTACAGACTAGGCAACTATAATTACCTTAGTTTCCAGATGATGACAGTTAAATGATTTGCCCAAGATCACACTGCTAGGAGAGCCTGAACTTTGGCTCATTTTTTCTGAGTCTATTTTCATCCCAATACATGTAACAGCTTACTAGGCCTTTGATTTCACAAATAACCCACACTTAAAGTTCACAGAAAAATGATTAGTTAACAGCTAACAATTACTGAGAAGTCACTATGTTGTGGGCCCTCTTTTGAGTCTTTACATAAACTATCTTATTTCATGTTCACAAAACATCTACAGAGAAAACACTGTTGCTATCTTCTTTTTACCGGTGAGGAACCAAGGTTTGGGGAAGTTAATGGGCCTGGAATGTAGACTCAGGACACTGGAGCTCTCTCATGAGCCAAAGCTGTTTGTTTTCGTTTTCTATTGCTATTGGAACAAATTACCACAGACTTAGTGGTTTAAAGCAACATAAAGTTTTATCTTACTGTTGTTCTAGAAGTAAGAAGTTCAACAGGAGCCTCACTGGGCTAAAATGAAGGTGTTGGCGGGGCTGCATTCCTGCTGGAGACTCTTGGGGAGAACCGACTTCTTTGCCTTCTCCGGCTTTGAGAATCTAGTGGGGTCACATTCGTTGGCTCCCGGCGTCCTCCCCGTTTTGAAAGCCTGCAACGTTCGCTGCGTCCTCGGGCGGCGTTCTCTAAGGCGCCTTGCCTGCTTTCACTAAGAACGCTCTTAATTGAGTACACCTGGGTAATTGAGAAGCCTCTCTTTAAAGGTGTGCTGAGTAACAATAGTAATTCCTCGTGCAACTTTCCCTTCACTCTGTAACTTAACATTTTTAAAACGTGGACATCTTTGGAGAACGTTACTCTCGACCATCCTGTTCTGTTTTCACAGAAAGGAAAATTCAGTGAGGTTTGGAATGCAGCAATACATTTATTCAGGTAGAAAATGCCACCAGGAGGTGTTTAAAAGACTTTAAAAAATAAATATGTAAACAAAAATAAATTGATTAATAATGAAGAACTTTGAAAATATGAATTTTTAATAAAACAACTGGATTTGCATAATACTGTGTACTTTGCTGTATGCTTCACACACATCTGATGCTTATAAATCACCTACGAGTTAAATAGGTAGTTAATTAACCCTCTTTCTATCCTACTTTTTTGCTGTCTTTTTCTTTTTATCCTGCCTTGTTTAACAAATTTTTCCCCCCAAAACTAAATTGTACTGTGTAGGCCTAGCCTAGTAAAAATGATAACTTTATCCTAAAATAAATGCATTAAAAATTTCCACAGCTTTTTATTATTTTTTAGCTTAGTCTTCAAGGAACTCTGTGGGAGGATTCTGAATATTATTTGCAGATGGCAGGCCTTGAAACCAGTTTATCTCATCAATAAAAGGAGAAAGAATCAAGGAGACATTGTTAAGAGAAGAGTGAAGTTGGTAAAAGGTAGGCATTTTTAATTGAGAAACCATATGGAACACTTACCATATGCCAGGCACTGTTCTAGGCTCTAGGCAAACAGTAATGAATCAAATAGCCAAGAAGCCATGTCTAGGGGGCATAGACATCAATTTCTAGGAGATAAATAATGAACAAACTAACAAGTCTGTATGTAATATTTAGCAGTGAGAAGAGTCAGTCAGGGTGGTGGTTGCTGTTTTCTATGGGGTGACCAAAGAAGACCTCCCTGATAAGTCACTGTTAAGAACAGAGACTGAAAGGAAGTATTAATAAGAGACAGAACCACGTGAATATATGACTACTAGTGTTTCTGAAAGAAGGAACAGCAAGTCCAAAGGCCTTGAGATAGGAATATTCTTGACATACTGAAAGGAGGGGATTTTTTTTTTTTTTCAGCATTATTAAGGTGCAATTGACATATATTGTTCATCCAACACACCATTATAATTTTTATTTTTATTTTTTGGTGAGAACATTTAAGATTCACTCTTAGCACTTTCAAATGTAAAAGACATCTTAACTATAATCGTCATGCTGTACATTAGATCCCAAGAGCTTATTCATTTTCTAACTGGAAGTTTGTCCCTTTTAACCAGCATCTCCCCATTTTGCTTACATTCCAACCCCTGGTAATCACCACTCTACTCTGTTTTTATGAGTTTGTTTCTGGATTCCATATATAAGTGATATCATACAATACTTGCCTCTTTTTTAAGTGGTGCTGGGCATTGCAGCAGCCTCCTTGTGCTTTTTTTTTTGACTAGTATTTGTCTTTTTGTCTGATATCTCATTTAGCATAATGCCATCATTATCCATCCATGTTGTCACAACTGGCAAGATGTCCTTATTTCTCATAGCTGAATAATATTCCGTTATATGTATTGTGTGTGTGTATATATATATATATACATATACATATACACTTTATATAAGGGGTATATCATATCTTTATCCATTCATCCACTGATGAACTCTTTGGCTATTTCTATATCTTGGCTATTATGAATAATGCCACAATAAATATGAGAATACAGATATCTCTTTCATTTCCTGTGTTCATTTCCTCTGTATATACACTCAGAAGTAGAATTGCTGGAAAAAATTATTCTAAGTGAAGCAGAAGGAGAAAACTAGACAGAAATAGGAAATGAGTTCAAATAAGTAGTACGGACAAGACTATAGCTATATTTGAGAAATTTGGTTTCATTATGAGTGAGATGAGAAACCACTGAGTTTTTGGAACAGAGAGGTGAGATCTGATTTTAGTTCTGAAAAGGCTACTCTGGCTGCTGAGGGTAAGGAAAAGAATAAGGGGAAGAGAGACCAGTCAGGAGGCCATGAAAATCACCCTATTGAGGGAAGACAGTAGCATCTAAGATGGAGAAGGGGCCAGATTGTGAATTTATTTTGATGGCAAATCTGTAAAGATTGCTGATGAAGGGGAAATGTGATATGAGGGGAAGGGAGGAGGTGAAGGTAAAACCAAGGATTTTAACTGAGCAGCCAAAAGACTGGAGTTAATATTTAACACTTGGATGAATAAATCCAGGGACTGAACAAGTCTGGAGACGAAATTGAGGATTGTGGCTTTGGACATGTTAAGATTGAATTTCCCATTGGATAATCAAGTAGCAATGTCAAATAGGCAGTTGGATATGTAAGTTTGGACTTCAAAACTGGATATAAAAGCTGTGAGTATGAAACATGTTAATTATCATATGTCTAATCAATCGCCAGCCCAGGATTGATTCTCGGGGCTGGTGCATTGAGATTTCCCGGGGGGGA
This sequence comes from Antilocapra americana, assembly GCA_007570785.1. Lineage (NCBI taxonomy): Eukaryota > Metazoa > Chordata > Mammalia > Artiodactyla > Antilocapridae > Antilocapra > Antilocapra americana. The sequence continues at coordinate 10,980,112 of ML662496.1, forward strand.
GGGAGGAGGGAGGGGGGAGGGAGGGGTTT